>JAIPRK010000527.1:22069-88737 GCA_025469195.1 Chaitophorus viminalis
TTTATATATCTCACAAATCAATCATTTTTCTTTTATTTTTAATTTCACCCGAACTTCCTTTCCGGTCATCCCCGCAACGGATTGTCAACACTCCGGCGAACTTCATCATACGGAATTGACGTCCACATCTTGAATGTATATATATATATATATATATACGTATACAATGAGAGCAATATACAAATGTTAATAACGGAGTATTCGTTAATGACGCAGGGCGTTCTTTATCGAAGAGTTGACACATATTCGCCTATATATACTTGTAAACATACCTGCACACGGGGTGATTTTTTCTAACGCACTTATATTACTCCGATGAACTTGTGCTTTTTTGAACATTCATATTATCAGATAATGATTTAAGACCAAAATTTGTAGTAATGATCTTCAAGGGGTATATACAATTATCCTAAAATGTTTTAATTCTATATTTTATTGTCTAAATATTTTCTTGAAAATGTCGGAAAAAAAATAATACCTATTTATACCTATTATACCTATTTATAGGTTTGTTATGTATGAAATAATTCAAAGTTTTAACTAACGTATAAGACAAGAATAAGAAACAATAAGACATCTTGAAAAATCACTGTGCACAACACTGCTCAACAATCTATTTTAATACTAGTTTTATACATTAAAAGAAAAAATAATGTTACTTTAAGTTATTCAACTAAAAATACTGAATTCTCCATTAAAACGAAAAGAAAGTTTACATTTTCAAAATAATACTATGAAATAGTGAGCTAATTTTTTATTAACTTTAAGACAGTATAAACTCTAAAGCAGTGGTTCCAAAACTTTTTACTAGGTGGTGTCCTCTTTTGGACCAATTTCAACCACGGTACCCCACACGAGTGTCACAATAAGAACTTGCAATGTACATAATATATGAATACTAGTTCATCTAACTTTAGTTTTGTTTTCATGAGGGTAGTGATGCCCCCAGAATAGGCTCGTGGTGCCCTTGGGGCATCACGGTGCACAGTTTAGGAACCGCTGCTCTAATGTATACATAAAAATCATCGAAACGCACAAATCAACCGAGAAAATTAGTGTTTAACGTTATAGATGAACCATCTTGTAACTATATCTATATATGTACACAAAATATTACAATATTATATTTCTCGGAGAGTGCTGCTGTCAAAAATTCTAGGGGAGCATCAGGATCTGATAAAAATAAACGCCTTGCAATTGCAATAATATGCGATCAATATCGACTGAAATCGAGATCGATTGAAAAGTGCATTGAAAAGTATATCACTGCGTAGCTCGTTGAAATTAATTCATGAGGATCAAATACGAATAAGACGACATGAGATAAATATTTGAAAAAACAAAACAAAATAAATAAATACACTACACGACTGGAATAGCGGTTAAACGACTATTCAGCGTACACAGGATCACAATAGGTGTATAATGTATATACATTACAGATGGATAATATATGGATATTTATCAATTGCGATTAACCCCTGTGTTGTAAACAAACTAGGTTATTTTAATAGATCACACAACTTTATAAGCATTAAAATAATTTATTATTTAAATAAATATAAAAATATCGGTAAAGAAACTTAGAATATTACTATATAATTATTTTTACCTAGGTATTTTAGTTTCAAAGTTTTTTATCAATTTTTGTTTACCAAAAAATAGTGCTATCCGATAGCATTTGAATATTGTTTGGTTTTTTGGCAACAACAACAATAAATTTATCATTTAAACAATCAAACATCAAAGATAAAAATAAAATATTGACCATCCGAAAATTAAGGTGCTTATTAAAAAATAATAATAATAATAATTTGGGTTATGATCGGAAACAATTCAAAATCTATATTTTATTTATTAATAATACAGGAGATGTCGAAATTATCAGTAAATCCTATAGACAAACACCTTATATATATATATTTTATAACTATATATAGTAGCACGCGTTTCTTCGTACTTTCGCAGCCCTGGCTGACAGGTCTAGACGGAACGAAAACCACCACCACCGCACCTGCTCATTGATAGGATTCGAGAATTTCTTTTTTTCTCGTTCACACCGACCCGACAAAAATATTTATGCGTAGGCTTAACCCTCGCCTAAACACAGACACACACACACACACACACACATATATATATATATATAAACGTGCATTATTCCGTTCTTATTTTATCGGAGTCTTCTTCATATTTCATGGGGATGCTTGGAAACAACCGACCATTAAAATGATAGCCGGTACCTGGGCGATAAAAAACATCGCGAAAACTGTCGGTCGCACAAAACTCTCTTGCAGTGCATATCACGAGCTGCAGGATGTATTTTAATATGTCGTAAATATTCTCCAACAATATAATATAATGGAGTCTTTATAACATTCTCCAAACAGCGTTTCGTTATTTGGGCGGTTTATTTTTTTTTTATATTTGCTTTAACGTCAAAATATTCGATATAAACGAAACAGCACGCTCAATAAGTATAAATGAAGTTACAGACAAAACATTTACGCACGATTCATAGACTATACGATTAGTTAAATGTAGTCAAACAAGCATAATAATATAAGCTTTAAATTAGTGTAGTATGCAAACTCTAGAGATTTTCTTTTTGAATATAAACTTTCAGAGGACAATATAAAAATAAACATTCGCGTCACGTAGTAGTCATTCATGTTTGAATTACATAGCGTTCTATGTAGCTAGACCATTATGCCACGCTGCAGGGTTTATCGTACACGAATGGTAGAAGATTAGTATTTAAATATATTTAATGTATTTAATGTATATTAATAGTTTATAACGATTATAGTTTCCATCGTATTCAATGTCATTACAGAGTCATGGAAATACTGAAAATAAGAATTTTTTTTCGATGATATTTTCGAGCGTTTAAAACAAAATTATTTTGTTTTTTATAATTTTTTTTTTTTTTTTTAAGCAAAAATTCAATTAATTAATTTTGTTTAGTTATATTAGGACAAATTAATGTTACCGGTCGTAAACCGAGTAATTTTTGCATCGCACCAACAACGATCAAATAAAAACAAACACATTGCATCTACGGACTTATATTATATATTATATAATATATTATATTAAAGGTATATATATTTATATATACCTAATATTTCCCGAGTCGATTTGTACTGGGTGGATTTTTTTTATCGCACAACTGCGAGAGGAAGAAGATAGAATTTAGGTCGTAACAAGTGGAATGTATAGGGGTAAATCGCTCACGTCCCGTACAGCGACTGCAGTTTACCATAGTATAGTATATAGTTTTTGTTCTACCGCGCCCACAGAAATAACCACTTGAATACGCATACACCACGGCATTATTATTATCGTATATACGCACACACACACACACATGTATATGTATATACGACGAGGGCATTGCGGCAATCATGTTTTTCCAGTTCAATATACGTGTGCGGTACGATTTAAATAATTAAATGTACGTTCTTGCATGCGTTTCGTATACAGTGTATACTATACACATAATAATATATTATACATCAAAATACGCACGTATGTAGAGCGTGAACTCGGTGTACAGGCACGACACAAATTTCATAAATTCACTACGATCGCGCACGTACAAATAATAATACACCACGAGGGTATAACGTTATAGGTATGTGTATATGCAAATGCACGGCGGCGAGACGGTAAATGCGTGTGGGTCAGGGGTAGGAGTACGGCACCAATATACGCGATTTAAACCATGGGGTAGTTGCGAGCGTCGGTCTAATGGAGTGTGTGCGTATATATTATTTATCATTCGAAAACCCATAAATCGCGTACATAGGTTGTTGGTTTAATTATACTATTATTGCAGTATATACCATTCTATATATATATATATATATATTGTATACGTATGTATTATGTGCCGCCTATAGGTACTGCGCACGCGCGCCCACGAACCATAATAGTACACACTATACAGTAAAATAACACTCACCGATACACCAGCAGCTCCCCAAACGGAACTGATAATGTACTTTCTCTCATCGTGCGGTATGGTGGGATGGGACTCGGGGTCTTCGTGCACCAGCCACAGGAATGCGACGGACCACAGAGTGCCGATGGCACCGAACACGTAGAATATCGACGGCCAACCCCCGGCGAATCCGTACTCCGAGAGCACGCCACTCAGTGGCATGGAAATGACCGTCCCAAATTGTGCCCCTGCAATAAATATGAAAAAATTTAATTAAAATGGGAAAAATTAATCGACAATATTTGTAACTGTACAAAATACTAAATCTGGCTCTGAGCATTCGACGCGACGGACGGTTTGAAAATATTAATAATTGTCGTTAATAATGTACGACGTATACCATATATTTATATGACATGCACACGAAAAAATATTATCATAGCAAAACTATACATTCGATTATCACTAGAGGTAGGATTTTTATATTCTCTTAAGGTCCTCAAAATATAATGCGTAATGTTGTTTAAAATACGTAAAATATTCTCTAATATTCTTTTGAAATCATTTGTTTTTAACATTGTTATTTTATATTATAATTTACTGTTAAAATTACATTAAAAAAAAAAAAAAAACTTTGTTAATTTGTTTAATATTTTTCAAACATTTGTATCCTATATTTTTTTATTGAAGTTATTATAGTACTTTTGTCTTAACTACATATCTCTTTTATTCTAGTATCTGCTCAAATTGTGTGAATTTTCCATACGATTTTTCATATCAAACTAAGGGCATCTTTAATTTTTCCGGACTTTTGATAATAGTAACAGTTTTATGAAAGTTAGTTTTAATAAAAATAAAATTATGTTATTAAAAAAATATTGTTTTTATCCTCAAATAACCTCTCTAACCCAGTAACCCCTAAAATAAGTTTTTATAATAAGAACATTTTTTTCGGTGAATTCTATTTTTGTAAATTATAGAGATATCTTACTCGCATTTAATTACATACACCATACAAACAAATATATAAAATCAATATAAATCCGACCTCTAATTACCACTATAGCTCGTTTAAAACACAAATATAATGCAGTAATTATTTTAAACATGATTTATTCACGAAAACTAGCTTTAGGTTTCTTATTTTGAACTTTTGATCCAATAATTTATCAACATCCTAACATGTTGTACAGTCCTATTAACTCTACACGTATTTTATTCGTATAGTCGTAATATATTGAACTAAGTTTGTATAACTGTGTACATAATTATTAATTAGATGTCGTTTCTCAGCTCTTTATTTAACATGTCTAGCGGGTTGATCGGAGCACGTCACTTCAAACTTGATAGTATATATATTTATGTGTACATTATATTCGTCAGATACAAAAGAATTGAGTCATTTTACAAATTCTATTAGTTTAAGTCAAATATATTATAAGAAACACCTAATACAATACAATTTTGTTTCAGTTCCAGCGGAAGTGCATTAATAAATCCCAATACGACGCGTGTGATGTTTGACGACATTGTGTATTATTATTTTACGACGGGTTTCGCAAAAATATTCAGCAACAAAATCATGC
Organism: Chaitophorus viminalis; assembly: GCA_025469195.1. Lineage (NCBI taxonomy): Eukaryota > Metazoa > Arthropoda > Insecta > Hemiptera > Aphididae > Chaitophorus > Chaitophorus viminalis. Next base: position 27,602 of record JAIPRK010000527.1, read on the forward strand.
GCGTCGCTGGAGCAGGGTGTCACAATATAGTATTATTATTATTATCATCACACCAGGTGTAATAATTGTTTTAACCCGAGAGGAGTATACCTAATATATAAAAAGTGGATTTAATTAGCTGTATTTTTGTTGTGTACAATATTATGTATAGAACCGGCCGTTGAATAGGCTCTAGTATATACTATTTTATACGAACATGTGCGGCGGGATTAAGTAGTCATGACTTACAATTTTATGTATGCTCATCTAACTGGGTTGACTCAGCAAGATAATTCAACGTGTCACTCTAATAAGTGTTACTCTTTTAGAGATTATAATATAATATTACGTATAATGCGTTTAAGTTGAAAAGAGAGCAGAAAAACCGGAGATAACCGTACTTGTACCAACGTTCATAACGAGATCATCTACAAGTACCCATTGTTGTCTCACACGTTTTAAAAATTTCACTTTCGTTTTATTATCAATGATGTTTTATTATTATTATTATTATTATTGTTTTACACTTTACGGTGATGTACTTCCTATTTAGTAAAAAAAAAATTACAAAAGCTTTCATAAAGTTCAAAGAAACGTAATAAAATAAAAAATAAAGTAATTCGTTTGGGTGGTAGAAATATTTTATGTATACACTGCGTTTCACGGTGAACTAATAATGTACGAACATGACGCATTAAACGCTTCGCCTAAAAATTCGGGTTCACTGTAAGTACATACATAAAGTATCATAAATAATAGAAATATGGACAAACCTGCATAGACGAATGCTCCCATTCGGCTCCTTTCGTTCGGAGGGATCCATTTGGCGAGCAAAGCGTGTGTACAAGGAACTATGGGGCCCTGGAAAAAAACAAACAAAATAAATACAACCATTAGAGCCATAGACATAGAGTCTATTGACGGTATAAGGAAAATATAAATGTATAAAATATATGGTTGGGGTGTACAGTGCATGTGTGTGCGTGTGTGTGTATGTATGGTCATTAATCCGTTTTCCTAACCAAGTTTTCACCGCCATAATGGACGAAATGAACACCGTGTGCACCGCGCCATACCATATATTATCACTATACCAGCTATATAGAGTGTCGGTTAGAAATTTAAGAAACGTTCGTTAGCCCCAAATTTCAAAACGTCAAAAGCAAAAATTGAAAAAAATAAAATAAAATAGGTCGTATATCTCACACGAAATGGACGGCGTTCAACACCTTTATTATTATACGCACACATACTATAATTGAAGAATAAATTTTTATCCGACTAGTCGACATCGCAGGATATAGCAGTCGAGTAAACGCTTTAGAGCGTCGTTTAATTTCGCATAATTCTAGACGTTGTACAAATACCGGGTTGATGGCCGTATAGTAATAAATTAAACATACATATCTATAATATAACGAAACGAGGGAATATAGTTTTGAATGTAGTTTATTTGTTTTTCAATTGGGAGCCGCGTTAGAAAATAAATCTAAACAACGATGCGCACGGACAGGTGGTGTAAAATAAATATTTAGATATGTTGCATGATTTCAATCATACGGCAAGGTTAGGGCTGTGGGAAAAAAAAAAAAAACAAAAAAAAAAGTCGTTAAATTTATTACGTTTCAATATTTGAAACACCCGCGGGACTCATTCGGAGCCGCGCCCGCCAACTAGATCTTCTGCTAAATCCTCCCCACATCAATTACACCGGCGGGATAAAAAATACAAACATATGACGCGGCGGCGTGTTGCAAATGTATATACTTGTATATGATTATAGTTTGCGTACAAGCATATATAATATATACGCGTGTGAAAAAAAAATGTTCTCTGGTTTGAATGTTTTTCCATAATTTATAACATTTCGCATCATCCGATTGGGTAAAAGAATACATTTTTCACACGGCGTTGAATATTTCATCCGAAGCGATAGTTAGACTCTATACCCGGCTGCTGCTCTGGGGGATTCCGAGGATGGCCTCGACCTCGTACATTTTCAAACCTTTAAACTTTACCCAATATTCTGCCTCTCGTTTCCTGGGGAGGAGACAGAGGACAAAAAAAAAAACATTTAATCCGTAACGCAAACCATCGCGGTGGTCGAGACTTCGTCTGAAGGATTATGCGCAACGCTGCGTATTTCCAAATCGCAGACCGCGTTATCGTATTATAATAATTAATTTTTGGCAAACCCCGTCGGACGGACGCGACATTAATAATTAATTGTACTATATGCCCAGAAACTCACTTCTCCGAGTCCCTGAATGAAACGTATGGTGATCAGGGAGAATATGCCGAAGTTGGCCGACAACGGCACAAGGAACCCGAACACCGAGTTTATGAGCATGCCGACGCCAAGGAAATACTTAGCACCATACTTCTTAGACAGTATCCCGAATGGTATCTGCGTTATGACGTAACCGTAGAAGAACGAACTGAGTACGTAACCTTGTTGAGACGTGCTCCATAAGAACGATCCTTCGTTGGACATGTGCTGAAAGGGTAAAGAATACACATTCGTTAGTAAATATTATTATTATACGACATGACGTACTGTTATAGATTTTCATCTAAGCCGGAAATACCTAATGGTTATTTTTTCTCCTATTCCTGAAAGATTAAACTCCCGAGTTTGTCTTAATAAAGAGCGGAAAATCGATACAAAGAGTATACTTTAAATAAGTATAATACATATATATAGTCATATTTATAATAGTATAATTAATTATTCTTGGCGTTTATTATTTAACTTTGTTTTTCAGTTTTTCATTACGTTTAGAGATATACCTACTATAATGTAGGTAGGTACCCTATTTGTATCAATTTCCCGATATTATGTATTTATACATATATTTTTATAGAACATCAATATTTATGCTTTAAAACCATCAACATTTTATGCAAGGCTAGCCCTCAGAAGTCTTACCTATGTAGTAGCTACTAAAACATATTAAACAGCAATGAGTGAGGGAAAAATACTGACAAAAACCATGAATAATTAATAAGATACTATAAAGTGCAGCGATACAATAATTAATATTATATTATTATGCACCTATATACATATAGCTGTAAAATATCGCATCATATAGAATTGCGCTGTTCTGGTGTAAATTCGCAGTTTTCCTATTTCTGGTAAAAAAGCAATTTAAAATTATGAAAACGTTCGGTATTTAATAATTTAGAAATATACGTATGCGCACTACTGTTAGATTTATTTTTGTCTATTCAAAATAATAATGAAAAATAAAGTGTATGAAATAAAAACATTATATATTCATTAAGCATTTATAAAGAATTAATTCCTTTTTAATTGGATCTTTTCATTCTTAAACAGATTATAATAACTGATTCACATAATCCTTTAAAATACTATATGTGTTTCTTCCGTATATATATATTATATAATGGTTCAGTTTTACCAAAATATATTATTACCATAATACATGAGGGAACGATAAGGATAACCACATCATATTAATAATAGTATATGATTAAATTTGTAATGAGATTAATTAAAGATTATAACACGACAAAATAATAGGTTGCCATTAAAATAATAATCACACAATATTATATAATACAAGCAAATGCGTCCAAACAATAAAACAACACCGAAAACTGAATAAAGAGTGTTATCGTAGTAATAATTTGTTGTTTTAGTATATTATATTAGTTAATATACAATGAAATTGTGAATTCAAAAACGATAATGGTTGTCGCCTGTCATCGCATTTCTCAAAATGATGTTTTAACGAGTGGTTGAATGCAACATATAACCAAATAAGTACTTGCTTTCACAAAATATTGAATAAAAACGCGCCTAGAAAATATTGAAATATGCATTTCGAGATTTTCACACTTTTCCCTTTACACGTTTAGATAAAAAAAAAAAAAAAAAACATGAAAAATATCTAAAAAAAAATGACCACGATGCATGCGCAGTAAATCCTGCCAAAAAAAGGACACTGCGTGAAGATTTAATTCCGTGTATGTTAGTTACATATTACGATGCGATTAACCACTCGAAGTTTAGGATAATCGTAGGGGAGGAGAGAGAAAAAAGAACACGACAGAAATACGATATCCTGGGTTAGAATAATACGACACTATATTATAAAACAGCTAGTGGTACATAGTGGCGTTTACAAAAATTGTTATCACTATGGGCTAATTTTCATATGAACACATCTGATCACATTAACTATTATTATGTTATATACCCATACAATAAAATGAAGAATACCTGATTTCCCATTACTAAAATTAGTAGTGCCTTCATTGTAAGCTTTCGTTTGATATTGGTTTAGAAGTTGTCGAAAAACTTGGGTGGGCTACGTGAAGTTGGCCCACCTTTTTTATTTTTGGATTTATGGCAAAATTATGAATTTGCAAATTCTAAAAATGAACTTGCAATTACTTGCAAATAACTTGCAAAATATTGGCATGGTTTTGAAAAATATTGCGCAACTTGGGTGATCCAACTTCACGAACGTAAATATGGCCGGAAAAACTGAACAGAAGCTGCTTCAGTTTAGATATGGTAGCACATTTTTAATTTTATTGGTAATTATTTCTATATTAATAAAAGTTATGCAATATATTTTAGAATTTTATAAATTAAGAGTCTAGATTTATATACATATATTATTATAAGGTATAACCTTAAGGATGCCGCACATACGTACAACATTGTAGTTCAGTAAATCAAGTGTATTGTTGTTAGCATCAATATTAGAGTAAATTTACTTATTGGCTATTATCCAAATCCAAGAGAATAACCTTATCTGTGTCTGCTCGTCGGTTTTTTACGATGTTTTAATTTGTGAGCCAATTATGATTATGTAAAATATTACAACTTTAAAAAGCTTCTAGATCGCTTATAAATTAAAACTTATCGTAAAAGACCTACGAGAAGATACAGATAATGTAGTTTTTCCCTTTGAGTTGGATAATAAGAAGTGAGTTTACTCTAATATTAAATCCAACAACACTAGAGCTATTGAACGTAAATTTACTTTAAAACAAGATTTTATTTGTGGTGTATAAAAATTAAAAACCGTACTCGGAAGACTTAAAATGTTTTCATCTGAAATTTCACTATGGACAATGACCAGATGCCTTACCTCCCCTTTATATACGCCACTGATGATATTGTACTTTTTACAAAGACACTCACGTGTGTTGTTGTGTTGGAGGGCGACGTATAGTAGCCGTCGCATTCGTCGTCCGGAATGGTCGGGTCCCTTTCCAGCGCCGTCTGGTTCACCATGGCCACAATAGCCACGGACATGTTGGTCCTCATTATGTACGCATTGGCCATACCGAGGAACAACATGAACGTTACAATGTGACGGGAGCCGATCCATGCTGCAAAATAACAGGAAAAACATGTTAAAATTCTGCTTTAGCGTCGATAACGAAATGTATATTTATATAAATATATTATATTATTTGTATGACACGCGCGATATTACGAATAAAAAATAAAAACCGCCCCCTCAAAGTGCAATTGCTTATGTTCAGGGGGTTAAACAAAAAATCCAAAAAAAATATTCACGGTTTTTTTTTTTAATCCCGTAATCGCAATGGTCTTATTATTATGTTTACACTCAAGTATGATGATCATACTCTCAGTACCACGACATTTTATATTTTCACTCTCAGAAACATAAATATGACTATACGAGTTGGCCGTATTTAATGTATTGTTTGTTTATAAAAAAATAATAACTATATTGTCCAATAATACCTACATTAAATTAACAATTTCAATGATTTAGTTTTTTTTATCATCGTAATATTATAAGAAGCTAGAACTGAATGTTTTTGCATCTAAAATTACTGTAGAGTTTATCTATCTATTCACTAAAAATTTACTAATTATGAATTCAAAGTATACGTGAAAAAATCCTAAAATTGTTTTCAGCAACAGAAAAAAAATCAAAAATCCATTAAGATAAGCAAAATTTAATTTATTATAATTTTAAAGTTTCAATCTACATCTACTGTCAGGCTGATGTTATTGGAGCATATTTAAAAAATGTCCAATTTTCTAATCTTCTTAAATTACTTCCGTAGTATCCACTTAAAAAATATTTGGGACAAACACAATTATACGGATCAAAAATTTATCATTTATCCTCCCGTATGTAACATTTATATTTTACGAAAATGTATAAACAAGTGGGTTTTGAAATATGAATTTATATCCTTGAAATACAAAAATACGTATTAAAATACAAAACCATGAAATAAAATTTATGTATAATATATAAAGCCCTCCATCAACAAAACACTTCCAACATTTCCAAATTCTTCAAACAGATCCATTTATTTAAAAACTTGTAAATTAGGTATCTATATACCATGTACCATATATATATATATATACCATGATATATACTGTATAAACCGAACATTGGTATTGCATAAATTCTCCCATATTATGTAACCCCCCCAACGTAGGTCTGTACCTTAACTACACAACAGGCTGATATTTTTTTTTTAATTAAAGCCTTATTTTTAGACAAAAAAAAAAAGTTGCAATCATAAATTTATATTTATATAAATACACACACGTTTACACGTTATTGTACGTAGGAATTAAAAAATATAATGTAAAAATAATATAATATAAATAAAAATAATATAATCGCTTATCGGAAAAATCGTAGTATACTATATTGCAATATTATCACTATAAGCTGATTAATATTCAACGCGTCAATAAGCCGTGCCAAGAAACGCTTTCCATAAGTCGAACGAATCCCGGCACTATAATATATTGTTATAAATTATAATATTGTTCCACCGAATCATGGTACGCGAATTTTATATACGCATATGCGTATATATTGTAAAACAGCGATAAGGAATAAACGACCTGGAGCTAAAAGAAAAAGAAAAAAGAAAAAAAAAGTTAAAATTGGGATATGGGTCAAACCGGGAGAATAGAAATAATAAAAAGATTTCGGTCGAGATAAATCACCGCCAGACGGCGGTGGCAGCTGAAATACAATATTGAATATTCCTAGTTGTATGTGTGCATACATATTATATAATTATTTTTTATTATTATACACATTGTGCGTATATTAAACAGGTGTTTTCAGGATAGTCACTGTAAATCACCAATACTGAACATACGGCAAAACTATTATTCCATCGTCCTGGCCACAAATCAATATTGTCAAGTAGACAAATAACTCAATTTTAGAAATATCGCCGCGCACCTTTCTAAAACGACGTTTATTGGCAAACTCGCTTCGATATTATAATATGTATACATCCGACGCTGCAGCAGTAGCATTCAGTTCGATCGACTGCGCACCAGTTATATAAAAACAGTGGTTATCCGATGCACATCATACCACCGAAACGTGATACGAATCATTCGTTCGAATTCCGCCGTATCGTTTACCCGCACATGATATTATTATAATGATCGTTTGGCTCGAAAAATCAGGTGAACAACGGTCGATCTAGACAAACCATCGTATTTTATTGTTATGTTCACAATTAATTCACACACACACGTTGCGTCCATCGATGAAAGTTTTAAAATGATTCGAATTACAATATAATATACAGATATTACTTTATGGCATATTAACGTGTAATAAAATATCTGGATACCTATACGATATTACACTATACGTACCATCATTATCATTTATCATCATTGGTGTTGGAAAATTAATAATTCCAACATTGATTTAAGAATATTATAGTACATAATATAATATTATAACATTTGCATTCAACTTGATAAGAACAATTGAAAACCATATTTAAAACTTTTACTAGTTAAAATTAATTATTTTAATAGTTGTCGTTTTTAAAACTTTATTTTTTTTGGTTTACCAATTTTAAATTTTTAACAATATATATGGCGTGTACTCTAAAAAATAATATCTTGAACAAACAACTATGCACTGTAGATGTACAGTACTATGTATTATAACAATCAATTATTGGAATAAATAAATGATCTGAAAACAAAAATAATACTCCGATTGCGATAGTTATAACCATATCCGCACGTTAGTTTTTAGCACCGTATTACTTTCAGCCGGCGAAAATAAATTTCGTCAACTTCGCTAATTATCGGGTCAATTTGTTTTTTCGCGTAAATACCATCCATTACAAGCTTGATGTTTTCGAGATCCGATATCTTGCCGTTTAATTTTCTCTCTCTCTATCTCTTTATCCAGCTCTTCGTTAATATCGGATTTCTTATTTTTCGAATCTACAAACTTCAATTAAAGGGCTACAACAACCAACGCACACGCACTCTAAACGATTTAATAAGGTGCTGGAAGAGATAAGTCGCGTAATGAATTGCTTGGCTAAATGTAGCGAAATTAATTTCATTCCGGTCTGCAGAGGACTATTTGGCTCGAGTTCAAAAATGTAATCTGCTTAGCGCATAGTGTATATACGTATGAGATAAATATTGTTCCATCGACGTTTATATTTCGTATTTCAGAGAATAAAACCGATTGGAAATCGACGTCTTAAGATCCATTCTAACAGCACCGTTCATTATTATATATATTATATAGACGTGTATAAGTGTGCGTGCGTGTGTATGTGTGTGTATGTGTGTGTGTATTGAAGCAATAATTGTAAAACGCTGTAGTTTTCCGCTGTACCACGAAAAGCTCCTGAAGTATATTTCACAGACTCGACGCGAGAAGTGTAAATTAAATTCCAACCGAAAACTGTACAGCTGTAATGCCGTGTTCACGTAATAACTATACGCGATTGAATACCGAACACGGATTGATTTTTTGACGATAGTTAGTCGACAATATAGTTTGCGGGATGAATAAACAAAATATTCTGAAAAAAAAATGAAGAATATCACCCCAAACGAATAATGTAGATGATAAGACAATATTATTGTTTGTTCGTTTATAGCGAACTATTGTGCGGTCGAACTGTTTACGGTCTGTTGTCGTTTATCAAATGGTGACAATAATCAACGTGGACGAAATAACCATACTTAACCCGTAGGCCAAAATAATGGGGAGAGGGGTGGAAGGGTACGCCTCGGGGGTACATCTCTAACGTATGTTGCGCACGAGGTTTGATTCAAACGTGACGCGTTATATATAATACCTAACCTCTTTATGTATACTGAGGTTTTCTAACGATTAATATATTGCCGTATTATAATACTAGCTTTCGTTATCTGGCGTTGCCCGTAGTTCAATTTGCCAGTAATATTGTATTCATATGTATATTTTCGGATAGATTTTTTTTTTCTATTTATACCCTTTTTACCCCATTAAAAATCCTGTTATAGGTAACATTGTAAAGTCTTATCTTTAGTGGGTGTCTACACCATGAAACGACACTACGGACTAAATTTCGGACTCGCATCTCTGTAGGGTGATGTTTTATATTTTTATCGTGCTTTCAAAAATCCTTTCTTAAACTATGATACTAGTTATTTAATTGTTGTTCTGGTGTTTTGGTTGTCATAAGGACTCGCAACACCTACTGAGTACTTAAAAGCCATCATCATAAAATCAATAAAAAATCAATATAAAATATCACCTTAGTAACGAAAAAATGATGCATTTGAGTCATAAGCTTAAACTACTACATTAACTTGAAATTTTCCAAAAATCCTTTCTTAGCCTAAACCTACGATCTGTCCAACGGTTCAAGCAGCTATTTGCGTTGATAATGAATCAGTCCGGACATCTACTATTTTATATAATATACAGATAGATATAGTTGAACGCATAAATGCTGTTGTGGTTTTGGGTCACTCCGGTCCGGTATTGAATACTTGCTGCGCCATCGTTGATCGTAGAACGACGGAGGTCATCGGGTCGTCGGCCGGTCTGTTTCGAAATCCACGCCAGCGCCAAAAACCGAATCGGCAGAAGGGTGGGAAAACGGCAACGGGTAGGTTAAACGATGGCGGTCATGTAGCGCGCACTGGTAATAAGGACATACATCAAGATCGGATAAGTTCGAGAATCACACCCTTTTGGCCTTTCGAGGCGATGGTAAAACACCAGTACACCACCACAACCACCGCTCGTACACGACGCACGAGTCAACGCTATACATCGTGTGCCTTTGCAGTCCGCTCCTATTGCTCTATTCTTCCCACACGTCCTAAACCATCTACTCGTTCTACGACTCCGCAACCGTTAGCACATTATACCGTTGTCCCTTTCTTCTCATCGCCCCTAGTCCTTGTACCGTTCTCTCCCTCTCTCTCCGCCTATCATTTTCCACGCCTTCTCCTCCAATTCACCACATTCTATATGACCCTCAAACTCTTAGCAATCGCATAGTTAAGAGTTTGAAAAACCCCGCCGTCGTTCCTACACTCCTCTTCCATAACTTATCGTCAAAATCGCATACAAATAAATATACATGCGCGTACGGCTCTTGTTCTCGTTACACGTTCTGGTATAATACATACACCTATATCTATAATTATATATTATTATAATGGCACGTTGTAAGTTTGAAATATTACGAGTATATCGATAGATAACGTTGCCAGGACAACTTGCATTTTTACTTAAATATAATACACAATATACGCATAATATGCGGCTAATAATATGTAATATAATATAAAATATAATATAATGTATGTAAAAATATGTTTTACAGTCTTATTTTTTTATAATAAACCGTAGTTTTTAGAAATAAATACCTAATATGATTTTTTTTTTTATACGTAATCAAGTGAAATCGCAAGTTCTTAATAATAATATGTAGAGTTGTATGCGGATTATGAATATTTATACGCCAGAATAACGATTTTGGAGTGTAGCAAAATAATAACGGTCAAGGTCTAGTCTTTTTTCGTAGGTACTTTATTAAGTACCTACGAAAAAAAATATTTAATATATTTATTAAATTAACGCACTTTTATAATTACCTGTTTGTACCGCATATAGAACTCGGGACCGATTAACACAAGTGCTAAAAAATAAATATTTAGATAGACCCCAATGCATAGTACAAGGATAAATATTAAACTCTCTCTCTCTCTCTCTCTCTCTCTCTCTCTCTCTCTCTTTCGTAGAAATGAATTACTCATACAGACCTTAATTGATTTCAATTTTACTCAAATGAAGATTGAATTTTTAATCACCATTATTATTTCTCGACATTCTCGAATACTTCAAATATTAATTAATCGTATAGCGACGATGGCTTTAAGTATAACATAGTTTGTATGATATTGTATACATTCATCATGTTTTTTTTTTATTTTACTTCTCCTGTGCATTATTACATTACGATTGAAACAACTCAAAACAATACAAACGCTTGTAGCCAAATGTACGATTATTTGTATACCTAACAAACTTATAACCATAATATGTTGACGGTGCTCATCTAATCAATATCGAGTAGAGTGGTATCGAGAAGCTATGTGTTGTATTTGTGCACAACGATTTATTTTCTTTAAACGGAGAGACGATTTGTATTATACATGGATTACTATTGCAAATAATCAAGTCAATAAATTTGTTTTTTTTTTCATTTTTTCAGTCGTATAACAATCGTAGGTGCACATGACATATCTACACCAATAAAATAATAAAAAAGCCGTAACCAAGGAATGATCGTGATTTTAAATATCGTTATACATTATACTAATAGAAGAAATATTCTACTAATTTTTAATCCGTGGTAAATATGTGTATACAAATTATAATATATTAAATTAACAATATTAAAGATTGAAATATTAGTATACGTATTATAATATTAAGTTCAAACACAACTGCAACATAACGCGCGTGCACGATCCAATAATAAATAAATATTTGATAAAACTTAGCCGAAAAAAAAAATTGATAATAATAAATGCATAACATTTTATATGTGATCGTAATATTAATGTAGATTTTTCAATGATTTCCCATGTCACCGTTGACCTGACTTCGAAAATATATGTTACGCGAGTCGTAAATCATTGCGTGTATAGCACGAGATTAGATCGAAATCGAATTTTTTTTTCCCCCCTGTCATAATAACATGAAACAGCATTCGTGAGATTAAATACTGTGATATTTTTTCACCGACACGGATGTAAGCAAACGAAACACATTAAATATTATGTCATTTTCGATATTGTATCAATATTATTTTCCTTAGAAGTAAGGGGAGAATATGAAAACAAAGTAAAATATCGTTAATAATTCATCTGGAAAAATGTAAATATCTAATTGTTTTGTAACTCGAACAATCAACGTAGATCAACGTGGTTTTGTTTTATCTAATATTCAAAACATTTTTTCCCGGGTGCAGATTTGTTTCGTTAATAGAGATTCTGAAGTTTAAAAGACGGAATGTATTTAATATTTTTACAAAAAAAAACAATGATGGTTATTATGTGTAATTTTTAATTTTACAGACTTCAATTGCTACGATTAATAATTTCGGTTATATAGGAGGAATACCTAAACGTAACACAGCGAGTACAACACAGAGTAGAACAGAACGTTCGGAACCGGTGCACGGTGACTTATATTTTTCTCATAACACATACAATATAATAGGTTGTTATCTCTGTGATAGTCGTACAAGAATGCTTAACGTGATGGTTAAACGGAAAAACAATTTTGTGTCCCCCCCTCAATGTATCATAATATTATAATATTGTAAACAGTAAAATAACTTATTAGACACGGAACCTCAATAATAATAATTTTTGTTTATACGCATATTTTTCTATTATATAATATGTAACGTCAAAAACTGTACACAATAAAGCACAAATGTATATATAGGATATGTAATAAATTGTATAGCTAACTTAATTCTTCACCATAATTCATTATAATTTGCATTTAAAGCGCAGCCACCCAAACAAATCACTCTGTATAATGAAGAGTTTCGTATTGTTATGTAATATCGATTCGGATGTATATATACATATATTATGTTATATTTATATAGTCCCGTGGTGTAATACAATACTACACGATATCGATTGATTTTTACCGATTACATCATGTTATTCCATGACGCGCGGTCTTATACACCTGTATATGAGACAAACCCCTCCAGTCCGAACACAATCATTCGAACGTTACATGTTTACAATATTACGAATATATACAAAGGTAAATTGCGCATGTGCATACTATACGCACACGTAAATACATGTACATTATGCACGAACGTTATATTATTATAAACGCGAAAGTAAAACGCGATTCGGCCCGATCGATAGTCCGTTAACATAATATTATTATCGCGGTATATGAAACTTACGAGTACCTATACAAAAATGTTGGTACTCATTTAGCCCGTAAGCTGGCTTCGGTTTGACGATCATATTACACTATTTTATTATTATTATTATTATTATTATTATTATTATTATTATTATATTTATTATTATTATTATTATTAATATTATTATTATTATGATTATGATTATTATTATTATTATTATTATTATTATTATTATTATTATTATTATTATTATTATTATTATTATTATAATTATTATTATATTATATCGGGTATATAACTGCATAGAGTAACGTTCGACCGATTAAATTTGGTGTATAATATATTTGAAGTACATAACGATCATTTGATTGTATATCTATGTATAGAGTATGTATCCTCTTGAACTCCCAATATTTAATTTTTTTCGAAAAAACCTGATTTTTCTAAAAAAAAATATTTATAATGAATATTTTTTGAAATATACGAGTTTATATTACTATGTGAATCTTGGAAATTCAAATAAAATATACAATTCTTGTGATACCATTGAAAATAAATATTCTATTATCATTTGAAAAAAAATACAATTAACAACTTAAGGTTATTGGTTATTTCAGATTATTTTATAAAGTGAAAATAAAAATATTGAGAAAATATTGTCTTAAAGGAACCGAATTATGTAAATAGGTAAAAAAATTTGTATTGTAATAAACACGGTAAAGGTCACTCTATTTTTTGTATATAAAGACAATCAGATACGATGATATTGCCAAACGATAAATAAACGTGACACCACTTTAATATATACTCGTATATGTACGAAGTGCGTTAGTTGGGCGATGAAAATCTAGGTAAGACGAAAAAAATTTACGGTTTTTTCGACGAATTTATCACCTTTTTTATGTACAATACCTTAACAACTACACTAAACAATTGTTTTTGACTGACGCGTACGGATGTATACCGGCCATTTCGCTGTAGGTTACAGCAGATTTCAACCGAAAGGTCCTGGACAAAGGTTGAAAAACAAAAAAATAAAACAAAAACTACTGCACATTCGAAATATGTTAACGTTTTTGCAGAGCACACATACTCACACACACACACACATACACACACACACACACGCGCGCGCATGCACCGATAACATAATGATATAATGCGGTGGTCTTACCTCTTTGAAGACGATGAGATACACAAGAGTGGATCTATAAAAGTAAATAACTCTATTCGAATGGCTTTGTTTTTTAAATTTATTTTACTATGACAAATTCTTAAACCTGCCGTGGTACGTAGTGAGGCGTAAGAGATTAGATATTCCTTTGGCGTTGAGAGGGGGAAAATATAAGAAAAATAAATGTATACGATGAGTAATATTATATAATGAGGTGCACGTTCAATGAATATCTTTTCTATTTTTTATTCATTTATACACACGAGTAATTATAATACACTGACTGCGTACCTATAAAATAATATAATATAATGTATAAAAAAAAACCCAATCAAAATCGAAACGCATTTTAAAGTGAAACCGTGTCTAGCCAACCGAATACTTGCGGCGTACAAAACAGATACGCACCACGGAATTTTTCGGTTTACCGCGAGACCCGTCCGGATTATAGGGTGCCCGAATAAGTACCGCATACGGGGCTATGGTTATACATTTTTCCGCAGAAAAACTTTGTCGCGCTCACTGCCAAAGCTTATGAAGTTTTTTTTTCCACGAAAAAACTCGAACCGCACACCCATTGCAACGTAGTATAATAATAATACAATATATAAAGTCTTATGTAAAATTAACAGCGCCTTATCGTTCCAGTTAAAGTAATTATATAATTAATTATACCTACACACGTGAGTGTGTATACCTAAATGAACCATATTAATCATCCTACCTCTTGTCATCATTTAAGATGAATATTTAATTTTATTACCAATAATATGCTGAATTAAACAAAAAAAAACTATTTAACGATAGCTATATAAGATCTCGCCGTTTACTCGTATATTGAACAGAAACATTCATTTATTGATTAATTAATTTCGTCCGATCTGCACACAAACGAAATGTCGTGAATATGCGTATTATTGTACTGGATGTGCCACAAAATTATTATTATCTCGTCTATATTATTATCTCGTCGTATTATCTCCTTGGTCCTAAGCTATCCCGCCTTTTTCATTGTATTATTTTACTGAACTGGAAACTATAAAAGAGTCATTATATTGTTATCATTATTATTATTAGCATTTGATACGATGCAACAGCACGTGAGAATGGAAAGAAACACATTGTTACACATTTTCTTATAATATTTGCATAACATACGTTTGGTAATATTTTAAGAACAAAATTGATAGTTTTTATAAGGGGTTTTGAAGATGGGTCATAGATTAAATATAATATAAGTATTAAGTATATTTTATCTATGGACGGGTATACTTTGAATATCATTATTTTTAAATATATACGAGTATATAATATAAAAAATGATAGTATGGTTTACACTTTGACCAAAAACCAATTATTATTGCGGTTAGAAAATAAGTATGTTTCGTTTCACCGATGACATATTGACATGTCCATTTAATTTCTGAAAACAAGAAAGATTTGAATCAACAAACCAAAACTATAAATAAAACATTTAGTAGGGATTTGGACATAAATATGTATGAAAGATAAAAGTACACGTCTATGGAAAGAAAAATAAGACCATAATATAGATAAAACTATAAGAGCAAATTAAAATATAATAGAATAAGTATAGTGGTGAAATAATCAAACGTATCTGTCAATCCAAAATTGCCTTTTACAACGATAAAACTCTATACTTACATCAAGGAACATTAGTCTAGAAATCAGAAAAAAATCTATGTGTGGAATCACCTTCAGTAGAGTAAGAACTTTTCATAACATATACATAACGATGAGGGTTGAAAATTTGAATTTCAACACATTCCGTTGGATTTATACAACTATTTTTAAACCACTACAATGATGTTAACATTTTACATTTAACTAGGATCACCTTGTAAGTATAGTGATCCAATCTCTTTCGATATTATACAACATTAAATATAGAACACCCTACAATACATCTGCACTATGCATCATAAAGACATGTCAGTTGTACCTTGAAACCGAATTGGACGGAAAACGGAAAATTAGCTTCCTGACACAGGTGATAAATTATACAAATGCGTATACAGTAAACACATTATATTATAGGTATAATGTAATACCTACACTAATTATACACTCGCATACGAAAGGATGTTTCAATATTGCTTACTGTTTGAATTGTGAGCATTTTTTCAGTTTTTAGTTCGATGTTTTGAAGATATTTACAAACGGTGCTACACCAACTCGCACAATACCTATATTATAGCATAATGTTGCTGCATTTTTTCTCTCGTTGTAACGACCGTCTAGCGTAGGGGTTAAATTTTACTCGGATAAGCACACACTGATGAATTACGGTACATTATACACCGACGACAGGACCGCAACGAAATAACACATTCAAAAAAAAACATCAGTTTATGCTGTCAGTATCAGTAATGCCGACGCGTAAACGTATATTTTATATTTTTATTACGCGATGAAAGTAACGCGCGCCGCTAGAGTACTTTTTTCTTTTTTTCCCCCTCCCCCCATAACCTTCACCGTAGATTTCTACGGATGGCTGTCATAAATTACTATACTTATGCCATTGAAGAATATACGCTTGTAATTATTATTGTAATTATATTATTGCATGCAGGTGATTTTTTTTACAACGATAACTATTAACTCTATACCGTCACCATTCAAATAACTGAAACTAAAAATTTATATAAACCGGACGACCTCGAAGAGGATTCTCGAAATTACTATTGGCAAAACTAGGTATTTAAAATATGCCATTTATAAATGTGGTTATTGTTATCAACCTCGTGATCATCATCATATATTATTACTGTTTTGGCGAAAACAAGGAAACGCAGAGACTGCTATATACGTATTTAAAAGACGCTGTCCGAACTACGCTGCACGCTCAGCGATAAAACTACCCAGCTTTGCAAGACGCATCGTAACCATTAGGGATTGTCCGCCTTCTCACTCTTATAGCACAAAACACTTATATAAAATGATTCTGTTCAACGAAACTTTACACAATGTTAACGATTTCGTCGAGATAATCACCGTCGAGCTTATTACCAAACTACCGCAACAGGCTATCGGCAATCCCGAAATACTGCATCACGAATTTGATACAAGAACTCACGGGTTTGATGAAATTTTCGAAATCATAAACTTTTATGCACCTCCCCGGACAATCATTCATCGGGGCTTAAGCACCTCAAGTCAATTTTTCATTTTACATTATAATTATATTTATATGTATATGTATATACCTATGTTACATAAATATATATTAATTTATGCCGAATGAAAACTTTGGCGCACTCTCACCGGAAAATTATCCACAAATATAGATACGTAGAATAAATAGATGAATGTAAAGTAAGTTTTTTTTTCCGAAGCGAAAAACTTCTTTCCCCAGAGCAATTTATTATGTACTTTTATAATTATATTACATTCGACGACGACGAACAACAGAACAGTATTACTTCGCGCTGTTTACAACAATAACGCGATGACGATTGCTATTCAGTTTTACGATCATGAAATACATTTTCCTACTTATACTTTCTATTCAGTCTGAGTATAGCGGCTACTGACAAACTGTACTAGATGTATGATTCCACCAGCGTTTCGAAAAATGTTTAAGTCAACGTGGTCATTGAAAGTTAGACCGTGCAGTTAGTCTGCAGAGGGAATCGAATGCGCGCTGTTCCATAAATTATTATACAAAACAATACTCGTTTTTGTATTTATATACATATCATCACTGCATACATTTATAATACAGTTATTTATTTTCCCCTCAATCGAATACTACACATCATATTTTCGTTTGAATAATTGCACGCCAATATTGATAGCTCTCTAAACTGCTATTACGAAAAATGAATTTATAATGAAACTATGTATACATATTACATACCTAGGGGTATATATACGTTGTGCCACCGAATATAATATTATTTATTTATTTATTTATTTATGAGAAATTATTATTTATTTTTATTATCATTTATTTTTTCATTATTTATTTATTTATAAAATGGTATTAAACAAGATTAGGCGTTAAATATTATATAGACTCTGCCTATTCATTTACGGTTAAATTAATGATAAAACAGCAGACCAAAGTTGTTGTTCAGAATGAATGGTTCGATTAATTACGTTCCGAAATTAATATTAAAACGCTAACGGACAAATAGTGATTTGTTAGCCTTAGTGTATTACACATACACACAACGAACGAGTTTTAATAACGTATAAGTTTATTTCAAGTATTTTGTTAAATTTTTAGTTAATTTTCAGTGTGTCATTGAACATATTTGACATCCTAATCGACACCCACACGAATACATTTTACATAACACGTATAAATCGCACGACGGTATCAATCCCGATATCAATCATATCACCAATAACCGGGAACAGTGTATGTATTAATAATGATCCACAGTATTAGGTTCAAGTGCGAATGCAATAGTTTATAAATAAATGAAAACTATTAGGATAAACAATAATTCTGATGAACTGCAGTCTATTATTTCGAAAAGTATATAGACTATGTTTTCAAATATATATAATTGAGGATTCGGATTTCTTATGTCATGTCAGATAAACAAATTGTTGTTGCATCATTTGTGTACCTATATAATATGCATACTATCATTTTATTTGAAATAACTAACACAGAAGATATCCGTGAACATTATATTCGTTACATATAACTATAAATTTTAATGTAAAATAGGATTTTTAATAGGTTTATCGTTTACTAAACTGTATTATTTTAAACAATATACCTCTCGGTTCCTAATAATTATTTAAAATTGTTGGATAATCACATTATTGCTATTATAATTATGCTATTGTAGTTATTATAATAAAAACAAAACAATTAATTAATCATTACAATAAATCGAGTTCTAAAAAGATGCATTAAGAAATTTATTTTTAAAATAAAACGCATTAAAATGAATTACGGATAGAATTATTAAACTGAAAAAAAACATAATTGATAAATAAACAAGATTTTATGACTCAATGATTAATCAACCAAAGCTAATGAAATTATTCATGTGATCGTTACTCGTTTGACTTTTCCTCAACGTCATATGCAGTTTTGAACTGTTTGTATTCAGGAAAGGCATATAATATTAAGTATAAAGAATTACTACCTACTGCAAATTATTTCAATTAATGCAATGATTATGAAATCTTCCAATTATTTGTCATTTTTTTAAATCACCATAATATAAAATATATGGGAACTTTGAGAATTGAGAGTATTCACATTTTACTAGTTCTAATACATTATATTAGTCCAGTGCCAAGAACAGTTAATCACTTTCCTAAATGCCCTAATCATAATACAAGTTTGGTTTTCGAAATACATAAAAGTAATAATAATGCAATTTGGGGTAATAAATGTTTTAGCAGCCTGTAATGCGCGCATTAACGTTCTGACACTATGCACAATGGTTAATGACTAGATGACTTAACAAAACACACTTTCAAAAAAAAAAAATTTATGAATATCTGAAATTTAAATTTTTATAAAATAACGATTTAACCTCAGACGATTTTAAATATTAGTCATATTATTCAAAAGTTTAAGTTGTAGAAACTTAAAAATATGACCAATTATTTAAATTGGTAATTTTTTAATTTTTTGTTTTTTTATTATTGTTGATAAAAATAATTTGGAGAGAACAAAATACTTGAAAATGAAATCGAAGATTTTACAGAAATTGTTTAAACTATCATTTAAATAATATTGAAATACAATTATTTATTTAAATGGACAATTATTTTTTATAAGCGTTTGAAGAGCAAATATTTACATAATATTACAATTTAAACATAACATAATATATTATATATACCTATTCTAGACTAACCAATCATCTCCATTCAGAATCGTTTTTCGTATGCACTGATACCTATTAGTGATTCAGATTGTATTCAGATTTAAGACATCCATTATAATAATCTATCCTTCTATCCTATGAATGAGGTCCACTCCATCCCGTACTGCACAGCAGATCGAGTCTAGTGCGGTTCTTTTTTTTCTGACACAAAATGTTATAGACGTGAACAATGATATTTTTTCAAAACAAATGTTCATAGATCAAAATCTACTTGCGTACTATGGATTAAGTTTTTTCTTTTGTCTTAATTCACTTTCCGCCGTTGTGTGTCGTCGACTTAGAGGTCGAGATCACGCAGTAATAATACGCGTTACGCGCGCCCTTCAAACTGTAATTATTACGACTATATGTCTATATGACAATTGTTAGATCAAAAATAAAATGACACACAGTAATTATGCATATATACGTAGTACGTAGCTACGAATTAAGATATTAAACAATAATATTAAATGATTTCACTACTTGAGCATTATATTAATTATAATACTGCAAATTTAATTGCATAGCCGTGTGACCGACAAGAGTATAGTGTGTACTAAAAGCAGTGTTTTTTTTTTCATTACACACTTTATATATAATATATATTCGATGTAAATGCGATCTACAAGCGTTGATTTATACTAATAATAATTATTGTTATTCTATTTTATTATATTCACTTTTACTCCGACCGAGCTGGCACCAACTTGCGTATTAATATAAGAACACGTGAACCTGCGATTTGAAACAATGACTGCGGCATAATATATTCTTATGTTATATACATATTAATATATTATATACCGTACACATTTTTGTGTCGTCAAAATCTATAATTTCTATTGCAATCATTCAAATACGCCGAATACTATTGTAACAATACGCCTGCGTGCATAAATAATGTTTCTCGTGTATTATATTTAAACGAATTTTTCGTTTGAACAAGAATTATTGTATATACACTGACGAGAAGAGAAAAAAATAATCACGGTAGTTTAATTGGATGCGCAGTTACATAACCAAATACAATTCTGCGATTTCCGTTGAACGGATTACTGTTTAATATTCTGTTTGGACATTATATAATACAGGTATAACACGACGATAAAACAACGACGCTAAGTCTATTAGACTTCAATCACTAATCATACAGACTATCCCTAATGTTGCGAAATTCTAAACGACACGCACATAATATTATTTTGTGAGAGCCATCGAATAATGTGACCTATATATATATAAGTACCTTCACGATATAAATAATATACGCAGATATATATGATATTGATAAAAAAGTTTATTTAAACGTTCATCGATTGATGTAATAATTTTCCCTTTTATTTATTTATTACGACGTATGTGCAGATGACGCAGACCCTTCAAAACATCTCCAAACGTCATCACATAGTATAACTAAATTCTTAAGACATGGAATTCAAAAAAAAAAAAAATTAATATTTTATCAAGTCAATAATTTGTTTATTACGCACATGATATAGTTCGATATTTGTACATAGTACAAAATACCTATGTGTACGAAATGCATTACAAAGTTCGAGACACAAAAAAAAAAAAATACTAGGTGGGTGAACTGCAAGAACGCCAAGAACATCATAATTTAAACTACGGCGGCGTTTACAAAGTGCTTTTTTTTCAACAGGCCCGGAAAGCTAACAGTATTTTTACGTTCTCTAATTGATGGACTTTGGAAATTGTTATAGGATTGAGACGTTTTGTCTCGGTACACGTACTATGAGAAACTTTTAACAAGTTAAGTTTGCAGTACCTAAGTGTTTTTGTGCATTATTTTGTGTCAATTTCATCCGTGTCGATCGACACTCGTTTACCGTACACTACTCTCATGGTATATAATACATATCATATCCCATATATATATATAAGAAAAACTGAGGCGGGTAAAATAGTTATATGCGTATATCATTTCCCAATCACGAAGTTAATATCGCACTTACCGAAGACAATTCGTAGGGCTATCCTCAACTCCAATTATTGCTTTGGGTCTGTGCAACGATTCGTTCAATAATCTGAGCTCGACTTGAGGGTTTGAAATTTTCTTTTGAAGTGCGATATTGAGGAGGAGCATTAACGAGGAAAACTTTAAAATTCTTTTAAGCTACGGTGATTTTTAAAAATATTTTTCCGTTTATAATATATCATTGTCGGTGTGTCGCAAAATAAATGAAAACATTTATTATTCTATATTACACGTGTATGCTATAGTGACATATTATGGGTACACGACGTCACAGTAGTTTTGTTTTTATCAATTTTGTGCGGTTACAACTATAAAAACCGAGTGAAAATTTTAATAATATAGTAAGACGATATAGGATCTTTCAGATGTTCGATTATTTATCTAATTCAAAAATACTTTTAACACCAAACATTTAAATAAATTATAATTAAACACAGCGTTAGAAAAAAAAAATTAAGAAAACCACCACAATGAAATTTTTTTTTCAGGATTGATGTAAATAGTGTTCTATCATATTATAAACACGACATGACTAGTATATTTACTATTTCAAAGAGAGTAAAAAAAAATAAAAAATAAAAATAATAATAATCGAACACCAACTATAACAATTATTATCCAATATCCGTATAATATATATTATATATTATAATATGGAGTATTAATATTTTTTATTCGGTAATACATCTAAATTAAATATTAAACACAATTATTATTCCACACAATTAATATAATTTATTATGAAAGCTATACACAGCGTGCTATCGTAGAGAAAACGATATCACCGAACAATAATATATATTTCCACTGGTCAATTTTTAACAAGAATTATGGATATTTAACGGTCTAAGTAACTTAATTAAAATCTTAATAAAACACGCGACCTAGAAGTATAATATATATTTTATAGAAGTTCTGTTTTCCTCATAAAACATAGTTTTAATGATATATAACACGGTACATAGGTACATGTATATATATATATATACATTTTTAATTGCTTTTTTTGCGTTCGGCTACGTGATATATATATATATATATATATGTGCTGCGGGATATACAATTACGGCAACGTTCCTTCGTCCGCTCGTCCGTTATCGCACGCTGTACACGATATTCATTAGAAGAATGTTAACTTTAAATCGAACGCGCTATTCCTTTGAGAATAACTCGACTAAATCACTTTCATAATATCTAAGTCAAAGTGTTATTAAAGTCTTCTGAACTGCTGAACTGAACGTATAATTGAGATTTATATCGGTCCATACAAATTGGCAACTTGACGACAACGACAAAAGTAGAGATACGTTTTAATTGAACTGCAGCAGAAGCAGTTACATTCCGTGCTCGCGTTGTTTTCTCGAAAATCCAATTTTATCCGGTGTGCTAAATGCAATTGGGTAATAGTCTAGACTATTGTTCGTATCTGAGGGAAGAGAATACAAGAAGAAGAATAAAATGGTGTTGAAAAAATTGAGTCTTATATGCACGCACCATTGTTCCTGGTAATAATACGTTGAGACGAAATTGCACCGGGATGCGCACAGAAATGATAATCGAGTAGTTATTGGCCGAGTTGACGTTGAAAGTGATTTTTCTCTTCTTCTTCCAAAAAAAAAGTACATATGTGCGTGTGTGTGTGTATGTGTAATAATACACTTAATAATCAAAAGAAGAAATTTGGCACAACACAAAATCGTTCCGAGGTCGTCCGCGCCTGCACAACAATGTACAATATATAATACAATATGAACAATTGACGTGCATCTATAGAGTCTGAACAGTGCGAGCACCTCACCGAAATAAATTTTCATTATATATAGACGCTTGCATGTATAGGGTCCAGTGATATAAATTTCCTGAAAAACATTAACTAAATGCTTTGGTAAATGGCAAAAAATTTATCAAAAGTTGATGATACTTTAACAGCGGCAATGGCTAGAATTAGTGATTTTTCAGAAACTTTTAATACGTAATATTAACTATTAGTAACAAAGACATAAAAATAATGAACAAGCAACATACATATTATATAATATACATGTTTGCGGTGTACTGATACACTAATTTTGCGGACTTTATTCACAATATATAATCATCTGCGGTTCCTTGATGATATTATAACGCTTATTAAACAGGACAATCGATAATGTTTGTGTGTCAAATAAAAGTATGAATGAACAAAATCACAAAATATTTAATAAGGTTGGTATAGAAAATTAAAAAAAGACAACCTTGAAATGCCAAAAATTCACTAGAAAATGAAAAAGGTCATAATATGTAAAATATAAGTTCTGTTTATAAAATTCTTTAAAATAAAAAAATAATAGTATTTAAAAGCATTGCTTTTAGAGCACTCAAGAATGCCTTTTTACACTTAAATCCGAGCCTTGCTTATACTGCGTATATTAATATATTATATGTATTTATTACGTGAGCACGCGACATATCTACTATTTGCATAGGTATATATATATATATATATATATATATATATTATAAACTATATATTATTATTTCATTACATTTATTATTATATTATTATTTATTATACTTGTATATACAGATAGCAAAAACGAAGTAGTAGATTTTCAGGGTAGGGGCTGAGGGAGTCAAATGAAACATATAATTACAATTTTCCGCCGACGAGTTTGATAAAATATGAAATGCAACATTCAGCGACCGCAAAGTTGAAACACGTTAAAAAAATAAAAACCTAAATGTTTCATATCGTAGATCATATTCCACGCATCACAAAATGTGCCGTAATCGCTATAATTATATACAAAAGTCACATAACTACGTTTTGTGATTTTTTGAGATAGCAGTTGTGAAAGGGAAAACTTACATTATTTTCTTGTTTTCTGGGACTTTTCTAACGAGAATATTGTAATTGTTTTCTGTCCTATCCGTACACCATTTTCGCGTGTATTTAAAATTTTAACACAACCGAAGAAAAAAAAAAACTATACACAACACATGGCTATTTACATAGTACGATGAGTCGGATTAAATCTTTGCACTATTATCGTTAGCGCAACAAAGGAGTGCCGATTTATTCTATCTTCGATTGAATGTTTAATATAGTGATCACTACACAATTATTGTTATTCTTGTATCTGTACAGTTGTACATTATTCAAGTCGATCACAGTGCAGGTATAACACGGTGATTTACACGTTTACATATTATATACAAAACATCTCAGGAGAATCTATTAACTAAATGCCACAAAAAATATAATAGTGATAATGTCACTCATTAGCAAAAACATGGCTTTGTGTTTCTGTTAATAATTTTTAATTTGATTATTATTAGAAAAAAATTAATTGTAATATATTCTTACGTCAATATTATATAATATATACCAAACTATAATACTGGTATATTTATTTATTTTAAACAATTGAACTAACCTCCATTAATATCTTCCTCGTTCTAAAATATATTGCAATAAGAAAACGTCGAGGGACACCTGTACACTATGGGTAGATGAATGATATATATATATATATAATATCTGTAAATATTAAACGCAATAATAAATGGTATAGTCTTAATAAATATAACCGTGTTCTCAGTGTGTTCACGTGCATCTCATCTCTAGAGGGAAAAACTCCGTTTTTTTTTTTTCAATTAATATCTTTTAGGACTCAATCGTCGACTGCACAATAGCGGAATTATTACATTTACAGTTAATTAAAAAATCCTCATAGTATAATCTTGGTCATACATAAGATTACTTCCAGAATTCGACTACACATGCATGTACAATGTTATCTGCAAAATAAACGCGATGGACGTTTTCAAAGCGAAAAAAAAATCGATCATTTTCTGTTCTCCCATATAAAGCACATTAGGTACTTCGGAAACGCTAGACTCGCATAAAGTTCCATTTTTGAAGTTTTCATTTCATTTAAATTTCAAAGCTTTGATAATTTAATTTACAAGTTATTGCACGACGAATAACGGAAAGTTTACGAGTTTTTAATACGTTTATATTATATTTTTATAGTTTTCTTTACCTTCCTGTCACAAGCCTCCGAATTACTTTTCTATTGCCACAGCGCTTTACCGTTCTATATGTATATATTGACAATAGCGAGTTCGGACGTGCCAGAAACAGTCAAGCCGATGGAATAAGTAGTGGTGCGGCGGAGAAACTCGGGAGAGGTGTCACTGATCGATAATTCACCGAAAATTCGATCAAGAATACTTCTCGATGAAACCCCGTCGGAGAATTAACAAACCGTATACCTAACACAATTATACAGCAAATGTTCAATGGTGCTTTGAACATATTTTTAATACAAATTCGTGGACTCGTTGCACTCTATTAATCCTCTCGGCTCAATAACCGCATTCGTCCATCCGTCTATCCAACATCATATATACATAGTAATATACATGTTTATAAAATAAGTAGTAGTTACAATAAGGGTCAAGACAACCATCGAGCTCTAGCTGGTTTTCGCGGACATGATTTTTTTTTTTTTTAACGTTTTACCGAAGAGTATTGTACTTATGTCAGGTGGTTTAAACGCATGCTTATATACCCCAATACACTGTAGCTTACACCACATTGTATTTATAAATATTCCATAATCATTAAAAATACTATTTGTAATATAGTATTTTGTGTTTACGTTGAGTATTGCACTGACATTTTGTGTGATGATTCTATTGACTACCATCCCGCTGTACTTAACATGAAATGTATTAGTAACTTATATACAACTAGTTAACTAGGCGAAACACGTAAGTACTGGATATGAATATATGGAAACAGGCTTGTTGTGTTGTGATTTTGAGCCACAACGGCCTTTGAAAACCGATGAAGAAAAAATAACCATAATTTATACTTTACAAGTACAATATTCGAGATTTTTAAACTTCGATATGTAAAAAAAATAATCTGCGTTCGAACATGATAGTAACAAATACACTAGAATTTGTTAATACAGTAACCAATTTATCAGTTAATCAGTTAAGAAAAGTTATTACAATGAAAACAATTTTAAAATACGATTTATCGCGAAAATCTATATTAGTAAAATAGTACCTCTAATTAGGAATTTAAATACCAAAAATAAAATAAAATAAAAATTTAAATGAATGCATAATTAAAGCTTTAAATTAGAGGAATCTGCAAAAAAAAATATTGTATTTCTATTTTATACTGTTGTCTGTTATATATATATAATATTAAAGCGTTATTTAATATATGCATGCCCCCACACTCAGCTAAGATAATTGTTTTTAAATTTACTATTCAGATACTGTTTTTATTAAGTTATTTAAAATATAGTTTTGAATATAGTTACTCAAAAAATAGTACATGTATAAAAACGCGCCACCCAAAATGAGTAATTATCATTTTTCGGGATTTAGTATGATCCTATGCTCACTGAAAAAGTGCTTTATCGTTATTGCTATTACAATTACTATTATAATTACAGATAGTAATATTATTAATATATGCCTACGCAGATACTATATGACACGTGTGCCATTTGTGTGAATACCCGTCAATTTCAGATTTCCGCGAATGCCTAATGCAATTACATCTCTGGGTGTGCGTGTATAAACGTGTATGTATACATATACCTACTTGCACGTTAAAATATGCATAAAATAATCGCAGGATACGGAAACACAATAACAATAGTAATAATAACTATCTATATATTATATTATTAAATTACTGGCACTAGGTATCGTTTACAGTGTAAACATGTGATATTTGTAAGCGAATATAAACCTGATATAATCAGCTGTGTAAAGCTATTATAATATTATGACCCCGGCGTGTACCATATTATAATGTACCGCGATAATGAGACGCCATTTTCCTTTTTTTACCATAATAGTATCAAAGACCGTGATGCAGAAAGCATATTGTACGAGTATATATTCTAACATTACCCCATAAATAGATTTTAGCACCGATTTATTCATATTATGTTATATCGAAAATGTACTGAAACTTATAGTAAAAATATATTTTAATAAGAAAATATTAATTCAAAAGAACTTAAAATATCACATAAAAAAAAGCTCAGGTATTATACAAAACGCATTTATTTGTTTACGATGAATTAAATGTACACTAAAATAATACTCAGAAAAGCTGAGGAATATTCTAAATTAAAATTAATAAGATATGCAAAAATAAGAAAAATTAAATTGTATATCCAAAAAGATAGGTCGTTTCATTCTTGTTAACTAGGTAATTAAAATAAAATACTCTATAAAATTACAAATAAAGATTCAAATGCAAGAAGTATATAGCGCATTAATGCGTTATAATATAATGTTTGCTATATTGTTAGCGTGTCTTAAAGTGTGCTAAACATTAATGATCAACGTAACCCTAAGTTTTTTTAACAAGTGCATATAGACTCCATATTACAGACTATATATGATACACGTTAGTTTTTAGAATTTTGGCGACAACAGACAGCACACGAACGGTATATGTATTAGTGGAACAATTCGGCTATAACCGTTATTCCAAAGGAAATACGCGAACACAATAGTCAGATATCGACGCAGCATTCGCGTCGAGACAGCAGCTGACGATGATTTGACAAACGACACGATATTCTAATGGTCGTAAAGAGCCATTGTGTAGCCAATGTATATATCAATTTATGTTAAAGTGACATTTATAAAATGGAATAATTTACTATTATTGGTTTATCAATTAAAAATAAGAGGTGTTCTACTAGAACTAAGATAATTCGTTCTTATAGGTCAAATTTATTGTTCAAAAATTGCATGAATATTCTCTATTTTTATAGAGCGTGGACTATTAAAACTATGAACTTTTTCATACCTCGTTCCAGAAGTTGTCTGTCTCTCTCTCTCTCTCTCTCTCTCTCTCTCTTTCTCTCTTTTGAATGATTTAATTATAAGCTCTCGATGTTCAAAATTAATTAGATTAAATAATAAAAATGATGATATAATTAAAGATGTATAGGTATGTAGTAATATTAGTGGAAAAAACTTCTATTACACAAGGCAATATGATCTAAAAGTAAGCAAATTCTCTTTGATGCACCAACACACCAAATTTATAAAATTTCGGTGGTGAGAATGTGGGTTCTGTTTTATAAATGGCTCAATTTTTCGAACATAATTTGTACAATAACTTAAATTTTTAACAATTGACATGAATAAGAATACCTATTACCCATACAAGCTATAAATATAAATACTATACCGGTACCAACCTCGGTTCAATAACACGTTATTACTTTTTTGTTTAATACATGTGAAAGAAAACTGTTATTTTATATTTATGGTATAGTAATTAATAGCCAAATGACAACACAATTATTACTATCGCATATTGAAATGCATGTGATATGAATGATTAAATGTACGATTTTTACATAATTACTAAACTAATTGGATTTGTTGAGTAAATTTTCTATAAGAGTATTTATCCTCGAAACCATTTTCTATAATTACATCTTTGACTAAAACCATTAACCGCTTGCAATATTCATACCACCGATCATTTTTATCGTATACCTAGTCCGGACTTATTTCAAATATTAACACCTACATTCATGCACTATGAAGTACTACATTTTACCTTTTTATATCACAATAACTTAGTGAGGAGTAAGTATAAAACTTTTGATAATTACTATAATATAATAATAACACTACTACAATTTATTATTATTAGTAAGATAAGGAATGACTTACGAGGCCTAACTGTCTTACAATTTAATCCATCTATGAAAAACTTGAAAATTAAGTAAATAATCATAAGATTGCAATCAGCAGTATTTGAATTAAATAATTTAAATTTACATCTAAATAGTGAACTCATTATAAAATAATTGAACAGAAAAGAAATCAAATGTATATACACCGCAATCGTATGACTAGATGGGCATAACACTACAGCCCGTCAACTAGCCGAATTTCCGTCGGCCGAAACGACATAAGTTATTGGTAAATGGGTTCATATATAGTTTTACTATTGCAATTACTTATAATGTTCACCAGGCATGTACACGAGGGATATTGAAAAAAAAACACCCGAAAATGTATAAATTAATATATTCATGTTTGACGAGAACAGCTCAAGAACGTAATGAAATTATACGCGAATACATTCGCCAAAAACTCCTATGCGTAATAAGATGTGCATATATTTTAACGTCTGTTCTAATTTAAAAATTAAACTTTACCGTACATTTAAATTCAAACCGTAGCGCACGTACAGTTTCGTTAGTGCGAAAAGGATCAGATTTAATTACGTAACCCTAATTGAATAATACATTTGCTACGAATATCGCGGCACTTTGCCGTGCATATAATAACGTTTTAACATATTATAATTATTATTTACGTATATACACGAGTATGCGTATTATTGAATGTTATAAATATTTTATGGGAGTGCTGCAACACGCCACACGACGTGGTTTGGCGGTTTTCAGGTGTATAGGAATGCAATATTATAAATCGTGAATATAGATTTAAAACTTTCCGTTCGCCCGAGAAGTTGGCCGCAAAAAACTTGAACAATGCGCAAGTTGGTATGCATCAAAACGGCTTAGTGTCCCTGTACTTAGTACTTATATTAGACACATTCTACGCATATATGCACAGTTCGAAATTATAAATGTTTGATTTTATGAAGTAGAATCGGTGTTATTCAAAATCACACGCATCTTAACTTATGGTAGTGATGTCCCGTTTTGCTCACTAGAATAAAGATTTATTATTCTATTTGAGTGTAACAAATTATAGTCTTTGATATAATTTAATTACAATATATTTAAAGATGTAAAAATCGATATATTTATTGATCTCAGAAAGTTTTAACTACTCGAAAATCATTTCATCACGTTTATGAAACAAATAGTTACTTGCACATGAAATATGAAGTTTTAAAAATCATTATTTTCCGTATTATTACGAGGAATAATAAAACCGATTTGTTCAAAGCTACTTGGCCGTAAATTGCTCTGTGTTTTATTTTTTTTTTTTTTTTTGCAATCTTCTCGAAGATTACTGCGACATTTCAAGAATAAACCGTTTGAAGTACCATCTGTATCGAATTTTTGACCTGGGACTTTTGGAATACTATTGCTTTAACAGGAAAAAAACACCATAACCTATTAAAACCAATACAACCAATAGGCAATAGCTGTGTCTCTTCTATTCACTTTATAATGTCCATATACGTATATATACGTCCAGTATCTAAAAACGTATGTTATGTCATTGCGTCATTGCTATACAAACCACTTTTGTTATCGAATTACAATCCTCAATACTATATAGAGAGGTAGATATAAGATATAAATATAATATACATTTTTCATAGGGAAAAGGGACGAGATTTTATTTCGGTAAAAATTGTACTGTTCATATTACTCACACACAAGTATATAAATATATAACCTGGACGAATAATGAAATAATCATCTACGACCGCTGTATATATTGGGATGCTGTCGGTATGCTACTAATATAAATTATAAAATTGATGTTACATTATATTGCAAGACCAAATTCGATAATACAATGTTATTATCGTCTGTCACTTGATCTCGTAGTTGTATAAATCAAGAATAACTTGTTGAACTTTGAGGAATTATTCCGTGTGTTTTTTGCGCTCCCGACCTCACACTACCTTTATATAATAACCCACAAGTTCTACAAAAAAGTAACATAACATAACATGAATATCGAAGCTCTCAAACCCAATGGATACTGTTTGTTCTTAATAACAAGTATTGAAAATACGTTATATTTAATCGAAAAATGTGTAATAACATGTTAAAATAATTTTCAGTATGTAAGTTCCAATATAATTCAATATATAACTCAAGAGTTTATATTAGTCTACAAAATTTAGTATATAGTGTAGAAATTAATATTTTTTTAGTTTTTTTTTTTAAACGTATTCAACAATTGAGTAGGCTAGAATCAAAAGTCACATGTTCCAAAAAATGGTAAAATGAGTTGTCAACATTGTCTAATAGAAATTTTGACGGGGAATTAGAATCTATAATCAGTTGGTTTAAAAACTCACAAGAACCTGTGTAAATACTGAAAATACCACTAAAAAACAAATAGTAAGTGTCAAAACTAACATGTTCCGTTGGATCATGTGAGTTTTGTAACTAATAATAAAATTATGCGTCAGAAACATAAATAATATACTGTTGTTACTGATATATTATTTTGTTGTTAGTCTTCCCAGAACAATAATTTGAACGTCGTATTAGAACATAATATAAAACTAATAAATATAAATTTAGAACCGTTTTATAACATCAAATTGATAATGAGAAAATGAGAATGTGCATTAGTACATTAGTGCCATTGATGGCGAAAACACGAGCGTATTATACATTTTGACGTGTGCAAAAAATATTATTTAATTAAGTTAAATGCTATTTACTGTAATAATTACGTACAATGGAAATTATTTTTGATTTCGGGACAAAATCAAATGGGGAGGAGTGAGTAAAAAATTTAACTCTGTATATTTAAATGTAATTAAAAAATATACCTACTTATTATAAGCATGTATGCATAAGTTAAAATATTATAATTACTGAATAAAGTTAAATGCAGTAGCTATATTATAAAAGAGATGCACGGAAATGGTGAGAGGCCTAGTCCCTATATATTTATATATATATATATATATATATATGTGTTGCAGAAGTCATATTTTTTATTTGGCAATCAACAATCATATTTACAAAACATACTTAAAAGTCGTAATGTGGTAACGAACAAATTGTACGTCAAAAGGAGGAAATGACTCGCAGCGGAAATACCGCTAAATTGAAATCGATATAGATCTTTGTAAGTATACCGTTTGCGTTCAAGTGTCTGCACGGTGGATTTTCCGGTGTGGTACTAGTTTCTTAGGAGTCAATAAAGTGTTTCAAGTACATATTATAATATACGCATACAGTTTTCTACTGATCAACATATTATATAGGTAAATACGACAAATTTAAATAATAATAATAATAATTGTGACTATAGTTCAAATGAATAAATTGGAAACGCGCGATAATAACTATAAATATGGGTATAGTGAAAAAATAAAAATAATAAGAAGTAGTGAAAAACTGTAGTATAACTAACTATACCTACTACGTATAGTATTTTAAATAAAAATGAATTTGTGACGAAAGCTACAAGTACGCATATCATATCATGGAATATTATTATTCATAAGTATATATATTATGTAAGTATATACCTTTGGCCGGGACGGGCCGATGGCTGTACCCGTTGTGGTCGTCCGCGGCCGTTAGCTCATCCAGTTCCGGTTGGTTCCAGACGAGCACGTGCTTGGCACCGGACGCGCGGTTGTTCGGGCAGCACGCTGACGTTGCAGCGGCCGCGGACGACGACGAAGGCCCGGCCGGACATCCACCACCGCCACCACCGTAGCCGAACGACGACTCCTGCAGCGCGTCATCATCATCGTCGTCCCGGCGTACGGCGGCCACGTGCACGCCGGACATGAGACCGACGCCGGCCTCTTCCTCCTCGGACTCTATCCCGCGGCCGCCGCCTCCATCCCATCTGCGGCCGGACATCAGCGCGGACCGCGGCCAGACGGTGGCCGGCTGCAGCTGCTGCTCGTTCCGCCGGATCCGTCACAACGCATCGGTGTCAGCCCGCCATCGTCGTACACGCTCACGCGCCGTCTGTATATTGTACGATAAATCGGTCCCACCGTCCCAAACACATACACGTACGTGAGTACAACAACAACAACAACAACAATATTCAACAAATCAAAATAATCTTAGATCATATGGAATTATACACGGCCGGATAGAGCTATTTCGTTTAGAATATTATAATATTATCGTGCAAATGTAAGTTTCTACACGAGGCCCAGTATAGGTACAAATAAACAGGTATCATGTTAGTTCCTGGACGGCGGAAAAAATTATTATATCATACTTATGCATACCTATGACATATTATTGTTAATATTTATTATTCAACTATATTTCATAGTTATTAAATGTAATAATTATAATCATAATAGTTATAACTTTTCCACCGTATAGGAGATAACACATCGCATTTGTAGGAAATAACGTATGTAATCATCAACCTGCTACACTAGTGTAGGAACTTACTATTCCCCATATTATTGTATGGAACATGATCGTGCATTGTGTATGGCTGAAAATCGGACCCAATATCACCAATGAGCATGTGTGAGTTTATCATTTAAAATGCATTGTACGTCACTTGGCATCACATGATATCCATATTATGTGCGCATGCGTAGTGGAGAGACTTTGGGCCCTAAACATCCAACCGTTATAATATGTATCACGCACCGACTTCCCATAATATAGCTCTATCCAGTGAATGCATACCAAATGATCAATGATACATAGATTATCGGATACTACTACTATCGTACGTAATGCATTACTATAACCATTGTTGAGATCAGTCTAAAATTGATGTTATAAACTATATCGTCCAGATCGATTGGTTTCCATTGGAAATTGGAAATATGTTATTCAATTTAGGGGCAAAAGGCGAGAACCCAATCTTTGAAACTATATAAAATTATATTATATTATATCGTTATAAAAAGGAAGAAGATATAATTTATCTGGACACGATTTTAAAACAATATTATGTAACGAATATTTTATGGACAAATAATATTCATTGACGCTTGAGTAACATAAGAACTGAAGTATAAAAGTAAAAACCAATTATTTTAGTAAACTAAAAGTGTAATTTTGTTTATAAATAAATGACAAGTATGTAATCTCAACACTGATTATAATAGCATAAATACGAAATTCGAATTAACTGTAGGGCTGAAAATATAATTTATTATATGATGTAGTCTTTGTCAATAGGCATTTTTTTGCGCTCATCCTTAAATCCTCGTACTCATATAACGGCTTATTTTTTGTATCCGCATGTTCTTATGAATTTTTTTTTCATACAAACGAATCAAAAATATTTACAAAATAGAGTGGATTTCCACTGGAACACTATTATAGAAAGTATTATAGTGTATTATATTAACAGCCCTAATCTTAACATACGCCAAATTTAGGGCACGCGCGCGCACCAAGGCCACACTCAATGGATGATTTATTTTATTAAAAGTATAGCAAAAACTTAAACATATCCGTAAAAAATTCAGCATCTTTGTTCCCTCTCGTAGAAATATATTTATAATTATAAATATATATTTTATATCGAATAGATAGTATTTGCAATAAGTTTTTTTTATTAATATACCATAATATATACTGTAAATAATCAATAAACGTAAAATTAAAAAATATATTTCTCAAGTAAAAGAACAGAGAAAGTAAATAATTGAAGAAATCTATCAAATTTTAAGTATATAGAATAATTTTATCGTCTTTTAGGTGCACACGCGTGCGCTCAAACAATATATTATAATAATATGTTACGGACAAAGTAGACCACCCGGGTACTTACATTGAACATGATGCTTACAGGGCACTATCCTGTAAAGAATTGAATGACGATACTTTCAGTGGGTAAAAAGGCCGTTTTAACGGTTTCAAGACCTTGTACATTAAGATGTGTAAGGTATTCGTGTTGTATTTTCATTCAGTTTAAACAAACATAACAATTAATTACTGCATTTTATATGAATTGAAGGAAAACAAGGTAAATAATTATACAATAATAAAATTATGCATAAAAGCGTCACGAGTAAAGGTTTAGTGAGCAGTGTTGAGAGAAAACCGATTAAGTGTATATCTATATAATATATTTATGACTTAAAGATGTAAAATACTTTAATTATCCCATAAAAGATAATAGATAAACTATGGTTTATCCAAATTAAATAATCATGAAAATTAATTGAATTTTAATTTTTAAAGATAACTTAACGTCATTTTTTACGATTATTAATGTATGTATTAGATGGATTTACCTAACTCGGTATAAGTTTCAACACCATCAATCGAAAGGGGAAGTGTGAACGTTTAAATTTTTTTTTTCTTTTTTTAAAATTCACTTTTCAAAGAAAACCCGTTTTCTTTATATTATAATTATTAAAGTTTATCTTTATAATTTTTTTTTTTTATTTAATGATAACTTTCAAAAGTCACGATCGCCTATAACCATGCTAAAATTAATGAATTAATTTGCAATAAAATGTGAATTACGCGATTCAGTTATTGTGCTGTGCTTATTGTAAATCTTAACAAAAGAGTGCAATCATAAAATTATTGGTAGGGTAGACCTACATTTTGTGCCATAAAATTACGTAGTCGGTAGAGAAGTATCAGCACATGGTTGGACGACGATGGTGTAAGTTAACACTGATTATTTATGCAATAGCATAAATATTGACGTTCACACTTCTTAACAATTGAAACACTTTAATGATTCCCCGCTCTTAAATAAATACAACGCGTCAACGCATAATTCGATGTTATATATAGTAAAAAGAAGTATACGAAGGATGGGTATATCATACAGATTAAATTTACTCAACTTAAGTATTTTTTAAGTATAAAAATTTAAATCAACTGATAAAGCTTTAAACTTCTTAAGTAAACCATTAAAAAACTTTTAGTTTATAAGATTTTCTTGTATCTTCATACAATTCCATATAGTTACTACAGTTAATACACAACATTTTTACAAATAAATTTTATTTTATTTTTTTACTATTCTCCTGGTATTAATAGTTTCTATGACTTTTTACTTTTGTTTTTTCTTTTAAACTTTAATATATATATGCTTAAAATTTACATTCGAAGCGAAATCACTTTTTGCTACAAATTATTATATTTAAAAATCGAATATCGAGTAAGTCTGAAGTTAATTATTTATTATTTTATGCGCTTATAAAGTTTAAATGAGTAATTCAACGAATTGTTGCGATAACCCTTGTCAATCCACTCTGCTTGTATAAAACATTAAAGGTTAAATTTTTTTGCCCGACACTCGAATACCTCACGATGCTTCAATTGCTCGATATTTTTATATATTTTTCATAACATTATAAAACATTTTCATATTTTTATTGTATTCGCTATAAAATGCAATTAATAAAGCTTCTAAGTATACGCAATGAGCATGGGGCATGTTTTTATTTTATAAAATGGTTTGAAAATACAATATATTTAAAACCGCATTCTGTTTAAAAAGGTACTGGTGATTTTATTTATCAAAATACTCCA
Source organism: Chaitophorus viminalis (assembly GCA_025469195.1). Classification (NCBI taxonomy): domain Eukaryota; kingdom Metazoa; phylum Arthropoda; class Insecta; order Hemiptera; family Aphididae; genus Chaitophorus; species Chaitophorus viminalis. Next base: position 65,081 of record JAIPRK010000527.1, read on the forward strand.
TAAAGTAGATAAATATAATGTTATTGCGTTGTCTCTGCTTATATAAAATTTAAATAATTGTTAATAAAACATTTAACTATACATCGATATTCAATTTCATGCAAGTAGTTTTCCTAAAAAAAGATTCTGCTTCGGGATATCAAATCAAAAGTATAAAATATGTCTAAAAAATAACGATAAAAGTAGAAAACTTAAAAAATACTATTATGATGATACTCTGAATAGTAAAAAAATCATTTAGCCTGCGATAGTATTGTTGACCAACGATAACTCACAATAATTCTATATACATATTTTCTTTTCAATAATAACACTAACACTGTGTATACAATATACATCGTCACTTTGACCTTTCATAAAAAACCATATTCAATGCAAGTACTGATCCGGGCGTTCTATTTTCGTATTTTCGTACACGCACTGACAAACTGCAGTCCGTACAAAAACACTATTATCACCAGAGTCAGGTGAGATAGATTTCATACCACCCTACGGTTTCTACATTGCCCGTAACATATTCATATATGTATATATATATAAACTTCTATAAAAACTACGTAAATTAAAGTTAATAATGTTATTGTAGTGTTGTTACGACACAAGGGAGCATATTATGATATTTGCAGCAACCGACGGTAAGTCGTAACATCAATATTGTCATGACGTCATATACAGCCGAATAATAATGTCAACACAAATTATTATTATGTTATTATGGCCACGTGGAAGTTCTAAGAATATTAACTTAGGATAATTCGCTTACGCTACACACGTTTCGCAGCCTAGGTTAGTCGACGTTAATAATTACCGGGCGCAGTCGATTCCGCCGGAACCGATGATTAGTATAGAACGCGCGCAAAACATACACACCTGAAACCTATCGCGTGTACTCACATAATACACTTTAAACAGATAGGAGAGTTAGAAGAAAAAGTCTTTGAATAAGCGTAATAAAGTGTGTAATATTTCCAAACAAGAAAAATATAATATCAGTTTAAAAATAATTTAAATATTTTCTCACCTAGGACAACAATTAAAAATGATTACGTTTTGGTAAGACATCAAATGAATGCAAGGACCCGGAACAGTACTATTGTTAGGTTATATTAGTATTGATCCAGTCTCGTAGGTATAATAATTATAAATATTATTAAAAACGAGGGGAAACAAAGTCAACGGACAAATGTGTAAATAAATAAGTAAATGAAGACTAAATATAAATTATAAATCTTAGTTAAACTTAAAGTTAAAAATTTATAGATAATTTGGTTTAGGATTTTTTTTGTTGTATTTTCTTCATAAGTATTCAATAACAAAATATGAATACCTATTAACTATATTATATACTTGAAATGCAAAATAAATATATTAACTTACATAGTACGGATATTATAAATACATAAATATTCATAAAAAGAGATGCAGAGAAAAGGATAAAAGTGTTGGGTATAGACAGCACGGAATTAAAATAATCAAAGTCGACTACACTGTGTACACGCGTGCATGATGTATTATTTGCCGGGAATGAAGACATCGATAGATTTATCATAATATTAAACCACAACGATGTTTTTTAAGTTTTTTTTGCGATAGAAGGAATAGGTGGAAATTCATTAAGATTTTGTCAAAGCACGATGTCGGATTTTTTTATATACACAAACTCCTTTCTGGAAAAAATGATGAAACTGTTCTGCTGAAACGGAAAAAACTGTTTGGTAAAATTTGAAAAACTATAAACAGAAATCGTGATTTTAATAATCGAATAAATTGGCGCAAACGAATTGACGTAATTTTCTATTTTTATTTCAATATATATTTCGACATGTTTTTAATGTTATACTACTTGGCGGAAAAATATGTTTTGTCGAACATAATAAATAAATAATTTTATTTTCGTGTGAAGTGCACTATTACAATGTAGTAATAAGAATAACTATACATCAACAATAATTATATTGCACTGCAACAGCATGGGTGGTTATTAATCGGTATACTATTGATATACATAGTAAATTAACATAATACGTTCGCACTACATTGCATTTTGCTATATATAACACTACACACGCAAAGTTATACTATTTTGCAATTCGGCTAGTACACACGATGATTCGATAACTGTTTTTGCATTTTTGGTATTATATTGTTAATTATTTTTTTTTTTTTTTTGGAAACCGTATTTGAGATAAACATTATCTTCTAATTAGATCGTATTCGATTTACGGATTAAGAGAAGATTAAAAATGCAATTTAAGGGATGATTTCTGGTGAAACAAAAATTACAAAAATAGATTAGATTTGAACACTTCTATTTTTTAATAAAATACAAAACTTGAGAACCCTATTTGTTATACCTACTTAAATAGAAAACTGTACTTTTTACTATTTTAAACAACGAAGTTACGAATAGCCGTGACTGCAGCCTTAAGTTGTCTTAAGTTCGAGTTAAGAATGGATAGCAAGAAAATGTCCAGATAAAGTCGATTAATATTACCTTTTCGGTTCTCTATAACTTTCACGGTTTAAAAATATGATCAATATGTATCACGACATGCTTGACATTCTAACCTTTGACAAATATAATTATGTTGATGGAATAAATATCGTTAAATGTAAAAAAATAAAATGAAAATTTGATCAGGATCTTCCAATCCAATCATCGAATTTCAATATTCAAAGTCAGCCGGCAGATTTCGCAGATGATTTTTTTTACACTTAACTAAACTGTATAGGTAAGTATCTAAATTGATGGGTGCAAAAATTAAGATCATCGCGTTTATATCCAATAGAATTCATTCTGATGAAATGTAATAATAGTGCGCTAAAGAACTGTTTACAATTATTATTTATAATATCACGACACTGTATTATGATTATTGATTACAGTACTTATAGTTTTTATGACGTTGTATAGTATCGACTATGCACGTCAGTTTTAGTATTGTATTTTGCTTTAAAACCACTCCAACATCGAATAAACAGAATAATTAATTTTTGTATTAGATCGTATCCACATGGGTCGTGAATAAGCACAAAAAATTATTGAATCCACGCGAGGATTCACACAGTGAGAAACTGAGAACTGTCTCGAAGACCAAATACTAACACAAACTATATAATATTATATAATTTTATGCATTTCGCGGGCGTTCAACACGATCGCGTTTATCAAAAAAATGAATGGCTTTTGCTTTCATCGTATAACAATCGATCTCTGATGCAGGCAAGCTGCATGTAATGACTAGATATTTGTATAATCACAACAATATTATAATCAATCTCGCTGCTGTATATAACGGCAAAACGCAATTCATATTTACCGGGATCTGGCGACACTGGAAAAAACAAAAACAGTTCCGGCCGGAGTGGAAAAATGTAGGACATCGAATACGAGATAATGTTACGTAGGTGGTGCCGGCAAGGGGTGCGATGACGATTAAATATAACAATATTATACACGAAACACCCGTATTTGCGTGTGTGTGTGTGAGGTTTTATGCTTTTGTATCAGTTACGCATACATGCACCACAAATGCATATATACAATAAAGCTCGTAGGTGTGTAATTAGCTGTTTTTGGGGTTACGATCGGGGGGGAAAGGAGTAAAGGGACGAAAGAGAATCCGCTGTTAAGAGGGTTTTTCTCACGAACCATTAGCCGCCGTGAATTTTTATCGCGCGAACAATATTATGTATAATTACATTACTATACGGTCGGTCTGCACGGCCAAACAATAAAGCCATTGAAATAGCAAAACCGCGTAAAATATATTACATAATATGCATATACAGTTTATATATATATATATAATAATATAATAGTAAATAGTTTGACGGACGGGTTAAATTGTATTCCAACCCAAGATTGACGGGCCCAGTGCGGACCAAAATTAATTTCCATTAAGTTTTTGTTCGTATTTAACATAATATTTGTTCTTTTTAATTCGTCCCTCTTCCACACACACATATTTTTTCACGTTTTCGACCTTTTCGGGGATATCAAGAAGGAGATTGTTGGTCGATGAAGTGGGGTAAGCGATTTAAATATACCATATCATAATAAAATATTACAAAACGAAAACACGGGTTTTTTTTTCGTTCTCCGTACTCCTATTCTAATTCGTATCATTTGCATAGAACATCGGTTCTCTGCCCTTCACCCACCACCACCAAAACAATACATTACGGTTATTAATCTAAACTCAAAAATGATCGCGATTATTGCCGTTGACCTGCATACACGCGTGTGTAAGGCTTTGCCCTTGAAATCAAAATATTGTTGAACAAACGGCATGATATTAATATATAAGAACGTACGAGTGCTAATTAAATATACAATAAGGACCAGTGGCGGATCTACGGGGGGGGGGATATGGGGGATAGATCCCCCCGTAGACCGTGGGTTAAAAAAAAGTTTTACATAAACATAATGTTTTCAACATCCCAATTGAAATAAAAACTTTTTTTTTATTATTTCGTTTTCATTATTTCGTAATTAAGAAGGATGCACGTATATAACTTCATATTAATTACGGATACACACCTTATGGCTCGTACTTATATCATGACCCGGGATACAGCTCAACAGCTGCAAAATCTATTTGCTAATATTAAATGGTATAAGAAATAATAATTAAGAATAATTAAATTATAGCTATTATCACCCATAGATTTTTTTCTTCAGGTTTAATTGAGTGTGACTTGGATTATTAGTACTTAATAGGACAGGGTTATAATGGGACCAGTAATATGAGTAGAAAATGTTGAGGTGTACAATCGTATGTTCAAACTAAATATCTTAAAGCTGTATATTATGTACATTGTGTTGCTCATTCACTAAATCTCGCAGTTTTAACAACCAGTGACATACAACAAATAAGAAATTATCTAGGAGTTATTGAAAAAATGTATACTTTTTTTAATACACCCAAACGAAGCGCTGTCATATATAATGTTACTGAACAAAAAAAAATACAGATTTAAAAATAAAAAAATTAAAAAGACTTTGTGCAACTAGATGGATACAAAGATATGATTCAGTGAATGATTTCTCTGAATTACTATCATATGTCATGCTTCCTTTGGACGAAATACCGGAATGGAAAGATTCGTTTGATGCTTCCATGTTAAGAAATGCAATTGATACTGAATTTTTAATTTCAATGTTTGTCATAAAATTATGTCCATTAAAAGGAATAAAAATGTATTTTATTATCTTTTTATTCGTATACTTGTAAATAATAAATATATCACAATTAGAATTAAGATTTCTGGCACATAAGCAAATAAGCAAGTTTTTAAAGGTAAATGTAGAATTTTTATTATTAGATAATTACTTAGTGACTTAAATGTATTTTTAATTGTATAGGTTTTGAATGTTTATTTACAACAAATACACTTATGTCGTCTAAAGAATGAAATAGTTTCCAAAATCTACTGGAATTTTATTCACCATTAGTTGATCACAATGTTACTACAGCTATTGCAGAGTTTAAGTTGTGGAAAACTAAACTTTTAAGAACTAATTTAACTTATATACCTACATATTATGTACAAAAATATTTTATATCCCCCATGAGAAAATCTTAGATCCGCCACTGATAAGGACATATGTTATTCGAAATGGAAGAATAGGATAACCGCCGCCAACGTTATAAATTATAATCAATTTATTATCGATGTTACTGTGATTGCAGTATAGAGGTGACTATCTACACGTCGCGTCGACTTTCGCGATAAAATGCGATATTTCCACGACAGTAACAATTTTATTAATACTAAGAACTTTAAACGCGTATGCATTGGCAATTTCGATACTTAAATTCTTCGCCCTAGAAAGGGTCGATGCCAATATATTATATGAAACAATAGTACACACTATTGTATAATTATATATTACGCATTTTTAGCTTATAAGTTATGAGCAATATAAACACTTTTACTTAGAAATTTGAAAACGGATCCAGACACTGAAACACCAGACCCCAAACATAAAGTATGTATGTATTCTATGATCAATATTTTTATAAAAAAATCAGTCAATTTCGCCATTAAATTTCCTGAAAACTTTTGATATTGACCAAATTATTGCATCTACAACCACCAGCATTATCTGTTACAGGAATCAGAATATCCATTAAGCATAAACTTCTAAAACCTTATACAGGTGCTATATACATATATACAGTTAATAATAATTTAAATCGAATTACATTTTAGAATCTTAAATGCACTCAATTCATATAGGTTCTGATTATAAAAATATATGAAAATAAAAATAGTAATAACTATAATATTCTCATATATAATAGTTATATATGTTATCTACAAGATGATGGCAATGATTGAAAGTTTTCAAAAATTTAACCTACACTATTGGCGCTATTACATGTTATTTGACTCATTTAGCAACTTCAATTTTCAACGGTTGAAAAACGATGAGGGTAACAAATACGCATGGTATAAAAAAAATTGAAAATCGCCGCAAACACCTCACGGATCGTACCGGACTTGTAAGTATTTTTATGACGGACATGTGTCACCGTCGTCATCGGGAAACTATACCTATAATCCACTTGTGGTCAGTGCCAACAAGAGAGAGGTCATTTGGTTCACCCACCCCGAAAAGTTCGTATGCATCTAATATATAGGTATTGGCGTAACCTACACATTTTCACGTTATTTTCGTGCCGTCTGTCGTATTTTTGTCACGAGTTTGGCGACAAATGGCTATACACGTGCTGACGATGACGGATAAGAGTGCATGCGTAAAATCTACATACACGTTCGGTGATTCTTAATGCACTGTAAATACTCAAGCTTACCATCAGTTACATATTAAAACTATATGTTTAAATCTATAGTTCCATTAGAAAATTATGTCATGGATAAGTTTACAAAACAATTATAGATGTACACATAAGTACAAAGTATTTGTCGAGGTATTTGTGAACTACATAATATGTACAATGTATATATAATAATCGGATTATGTGCGTTCGTTTTAAAATCGAAAACTTTAGTTTTACCAATCGGAATAACTTTTATTTTGTCGTCCCACAATAACATGTATGAAAGTATGGAATTATAATGTGTGTATTATCTCACGTTAATGCGTATATAAATGCAAGCGGAAAACACTCAATCACTGTAAATAATATGCGTGTATATACGCACCCCCCCCACCACAACCAATCGTTCCTATAATTTTATATATACGTCGTTTTCGAGGTGAAATTATATCATCCAAAAGACTAATACGGCCACGTCAGGATTGAGCACATTACTAAAACCTGCTTTCGATTGAAATAATCCCTTGCTTAAGCCCTTTCCCGCCGAACGTATATATTGTACGAATAAAAATATTTTCAATATACGTGTGTACGAGCAAACAAGCAGAAAAAAAATTATGATAACAATATTATATAGCAATTAAAACCAATATCACCAAACCAAGGTATACGCACGTACCGAGGGTGTACAATGTACATATAATACGATGCCATATCAATGTAAACTCAAACATACACTCATTATAAATATATACACATATACACTCATTAAAATCATGATGGTACATATAGATAATGAAAACTTGCAGATAAAACACGCACACACAAATATTACACAAGTTATACCGTTATTTGGAAGCATAAAAGTCCATAATGCCCTATAACAACATGACGTTTTCATAAAACTTTACGTGTTAAGTTCAATTTAGTCGTGCCAAAATCTACAATAATTTCTATTGAAAATATAACTTATCTGGAGGATTAAAACAAATAATATAACTTTGCTTTTGTCTTCTTCACTTCCTAGACGGAATGCGAGTAAACATCATAACTGCTACATACGAATGTAGGTATTGTTATTAAATGTAGTATACACACGAACGATTTTGGTGGAATTGAAATTTATAATTGTTATTTTTGATGAATAAATTAATAGTGATCGTTTTATATTGAATATTTAATGTTTTGAAACCATATATATGTTGTGTTGGTACTATCATGACATTGAAATAAACACTTTCATAGTATTATATTAAATCATCTTATGATTTAAATATTAATTTCAACTCTTATAACTCAGAAGCAGCTAATATCTGAAAAAAAATCGAGTCTGCACGTAGAAGTACAACATTTTTAAAACAAAAAAAATCCCATACCATAAAAAATATCTTATATTCAATGAACAAAAACGAAGTTAGATAAATTAAAAATGTCAACCTTGAAACAAGAACTATTGAGTTTTTCGTAACTCAAACAGCGCTTTTGATCTACTTTTAAGAAACCTAAGTCGCGTGACGTAAGTAATTTGTTATTTATTTTATGAGCTTCTCGTAAATACATCTATCTAAAAGTATATAATATAGTCGCATTGAAAAGTAATTACACAATTAAAATTATTCACGAAATACGTCGTACCGAAAGATAGCACTGATTATAATAAACAATTGTGGTAGATAAGACAAAAAATTTTTTTTTTCAAAGTATAACATAATATAACTGGTTTATAACTACGTATACAACAACTACAGTAGGTATAGATATATCCGCGCATATAGGTGTATGTGTACGATATTTTATTTATAACGAAATGATACTTTTTCAACGCATGTTTATTTACATATATATAATATATACCCCTACATATATATATATATATATATATAAATTTAAGAACAATAACAATTTAGACGTTTAAAACAAATATTGCAGAAATTTACGAGAGTGCGAAATACTGTGCGGTGGCAAATAATTTATTTCTGTCGACACAAGACGTTACTGCAGTGAACCTGCAGGTCACAAGCCGTTTTTCATAAAAGCCGAATAATATAATAGATGAATACTACATGTCACGTTGATTCAACATTAATTATTATAATAATAATATATGTTCGCATTGAACAGACACTCAATGATGTGAGCTTCGGAAGAAGAAAAAAGATCAAACACGAGTGGTGTTAGCTTTTTACGCATATTTTTATTTATTTATTTTTTTTTTTTTGTCATCAGGCGGTTATTACCCGCCAACGTCTGTGCGGTACGAAAGTAATGCGGTCGAAATAATGTCGTTATTAAATTGGCTCATTGTTTGCACAGGATAACGACGCGGCGGGTTCTTGTAATGTTCTCTCACTCTCGAGCAACGTATATTATGTCCATTAAAATTACACCTAAGTAATTTCCTAGAAAACAATGCGTACACGTACATACACAGCAAAGAAGTTTTACCTTAGACGCGAGAAAAAACGAGAAAATAAAAGAAGAGCAGCAGAGGAAAAAGAAAACGACGATTTTCAACGATAACACCAGAGCCGCTGCGACGCCACGGTGACAGAGCTACGACAACGTATAGGCACTTATAGTAATAGGTATAATGATATCTGTAAGTCGGTCTGCTGCTCGGTCTTATCTTGCAGGCGTTTTTTTTTTATTTTTTTTTTTTTTCAGAAAGAAGAGAAAAATCACCTCAGAACAATATAATATCATCAAACTACATCTATAATGATGTTATTATAAATATATACACATATATATATTTATATGTTTACGTTAGAAAAGAAATAACGGTGGACGAGTGTTGTTTAGCAGGTGAATTATCACACACTTGGCAAACGTTCAAATCGTTACATCACCGTGCGATGGCGGCTCGGCGACGGTCGGAAGAAGAGATGTGTTTGAACCATCGTACACTATACACACGCGCTCGCGTACATATAAACATTAAACGAAAACGAGACTTACGATATAGCGACTCCGAACGGTGGTGTAATAACTGCGATATTACAAACACATACACACGACCGCCCGCGCCTAAGTTTACGACTGTATTTACTGGAAACAGTTTAGGATTCGCGACGCAAAACTTTTTTATTCGTTTTACATTATTTTTTCCTACAAACCCTGTTTTCATGCACGTACGTATCCGCCGCGCACACTGCACACACGTATACCATCGCATGTATGTACGATATATGTGTGTACACGATACGTGTTTTGTAGTCGTAAAGACACGTCGGAAATGATTGTAGGGTATAATGTTGTCTCGGGACGTGAACGCTGGTAACAATAATGATGTTGGTATTTTTTTTATTCGCGATTTTCGATATCCGGTTTCGTCTGTCTGTGTGCTCAGGGTGCTCATTTGTGCATTAATACGTATAGTACACAATATACATTATAGTAGATGCCGCTCATGAGATTCGTATTGGGACATATAAAATGAATCATATAAACGGATGAATCTCGTACAGACGAAGTGGGAAAAAAAACAAACATACTAGTATTAATTGCATATTAATACGTAATCAGAATAACCTACACAAAAATTTATTTTGTACGATTTTTCCAATGAAGTTTGAGTTTAATATAGCGGCCAAACCTTATATATCCGTGGATCTTATATACACGCGGAGTCTACTGTAATATATTTACAGTACACATAATATTTTAATATTTTAAAATAGTATTGTTATAGACTCGGTTGCGCGGAAAATTACGTTCGACTAAATATCTATTGTATTATACAAACCGTCGTCGTCGGGAGGTTTCGACACGAGAGGGTTTATAATATTCTTTATTTACGAATCGAAAACGAATGATTCTCCGGTTATAGCGGCGTGGTGGCAACGTCGTCGAGGAAATAGAGGGCGGGTAATCCAAACGCGGGTAAAAAAGACGTGCAGTGGAGAAGGCAAAAAAAAAAGTCTTAGGGGGGAATGGGCGAGTCTATCGATTCACGGGGTGCTCAATTGTAATGAAAAGGGGCGCGCGTGCCGTAACAACAACGTACATAATATAGTGAGTGTAAATACACAGAATAAATGAAATTTTTTGAATTTTTCAAAAATATTTTAATTTTTTTTTTTTTTTTTGTTAAAAAGTTCCATTTATTCCATAATATATTATGTACAAATATGGTGGGTGAACATAAAAAAAAAAACAGTTGAGAAAACTCACACGTGGGGTGTGGTTCAGGTGGTTGTTACGTGATTCAGGTATGCAGATCTTATACGTGTGCCGTAAACACTGAGTACGGTTCCGGGGGGGGTCCGTAGTTCCGTTGGTCCGTGCGGTGGTAGGTTGTTGGTGACGACGGGACGATGGATAATATAGTCGCGAGCCGCGCACAGTTCAACAACAGCACAGCGGTTTCGCTACGACGACCAACCCGCGGCTACGCGACCGTCTGTCGGTGGCAGCAGTAGTGACGGTCAGTGGCGACAGACTCACGCAGGACCGGTACCGCCCGCGGGAGCACATGTCTGCGATGACGGCAACGGCCACTCTCTCGGATACGGCACACGGACCCGCGGTTGACGGTGGCCGCGTCAGCAGCAACGATGCTTTGATTTTAACGCGACCACCAACGAGCACGAGCACGAGGAACACGACGAGTACGCGGGCAAAGACGACCGGGGACCAGATACACACGAGGACGACGCGAGTAACGGCGGCGACGCGGACGCGTTCGACGGCCAGAGGGACACTGCGTGCCGATAATGCGAGAACGCCGGCGGTGGCTAATAGCTGCTGCCTGCCGGTGCTGCTGCTGAAGCTGGCCGGTTGGAGCAGCGGCAGCGGCGCGGCGATAAGCGCGCGCGCGTGGGACGGCGGCAGTGGACGGTGGACGGATGGACGAACGCGCGCACGCAAACGGCGTCAAGACGCCGGCGGTGGGTGGTCGACGGTAGAGATGGGTGACATATGAACGGGCGGGCGGGCGGGCTGGCTCGGCGGTGTATAGTTGTAGCGCACAGGGCCGCGACGGACTGCTGCAGCAGCACAGTGGCTGTCTGGTCGCCGGTGCGCGGCCGTTGCTGCCTCCACCGCACCGCCCGCACAGCCCACGGTGCGCCGCCACCGCCGCACCGCCCGCACGGCCCACGGTCCCGGCGGCGCTTGCGTGCCGTCGGCGTATCGATCGGCGGCCGGCTCGCGCGCGCACGCATACCCGCCCCCGCCTACGGAGCTGCCGTAATGTATGTACCGGTGTGTGTGGCCTCGCGTGTCTGTCACTGACAGCGTCGCCGCCGTCGACGCTCGTTTCGCACGCCCGCGTCGTACGCAATAATCGAACAATAATGAAAACAATATAATATAATAATTATTGTAATGTATGTATGTGATTACGGCTTATACCTACCACACACCCGGTATAGAACAGGTGGAAAAAAAAATAACTCAATATGCCATACATATGTATACGAAGAAACGGAATAAATAATCGTATATACTTTATCAATATAGTCGACACGTCAAGACTATAATCGTCGAACAGCGTTAGATATCCACGTGCTCACATTCTGTATACGGTTAGTATATTGGTGTATACTTACACATCAAATCCGAACACTTCGAAAACCGCACATTTTATATTTTCGTTTTACAGAGGTATTTCAAAATACCGCACATATTTTGATGGGTCAAAAGTTAAAACCACACATTGTTTTTCTATAAATATCATTTTCGCAGTGTCCACAATTTATATAATCTATTGTAATGAAGAAATTACTGAGACATTCATTGATTTGATTTCAACATGTTGATCAATATGCATGATCAATTGAATCGAAGGCAAATTTCAAATTGAAAAAATTATTCCTATGCAATCGAGTAACATATTTTAAACTACAAATGGAACAGAATGATTTCATTAGGGTTTAAGTCTAAAATATAATCTCCAAATCCATTCGTATATAGATAGGTACCTATATATATGGTTACTAATTATTCATTAGTTTCCTTTTATCGCAAAATAATATATTGAATAATTTACACCATTGCATCAGAATTTGAAAAAATCAAAGACTATACGTACACTCTCACATCCATATGTCCGATTACTCAACTTTATTATCGTTCCGCTTATTCAGAGTAATTATATATATTAATTGTATACTCACATTAACTATAAAAAATGGTCCAACCTTTGGCGGTGAAGAGGGCTGAAGCCACCCTAACGGCACTGATAACGAGTAATGTTCTTTAGGTCATGTGAAAAGAAAAGCAAACAGTAAAGCAGAGTATACATGTACGTGTATGTGTGTGTGTGGTTTCCTGAGAGAGGCGTTACGGGTTCTTGTGCGCGGGTCAACGGTGACACGGGGGTGACTCACCGCCCGGGAACGAGCTTTATTCTCCGGCATGAACCCCCCCCCCCCGAAGTAATAGGATTTTAATGGAAATCTGTACACCACCGCCATCGCGGCTAACGGTGAATTTCATGACGTTAAACTGCTCGGGTGACGAGAGTAAAAATGAAAGTAAAAATAAATTATAAAACAATGTTTTTTGCCCAGTGTTATAACACGCGAGTGGCAATCAGTGTACATCCACGTGATGTAAACCTTGTACTGGATATTTTATTGTTAAACGCGTACAATGAAATAAAGTAAACAGGGTGTCTCACTAATATACAATACTGATTTCACAGTTCTCCTAAGTCCAGACACATGTGGTAAAAGTATATTGAATAGTACAATTAAGTATGTATAGGATGCTACAGAGGATAGGGTTGTAGATAGCTTTCATCATGTCTATAGTGTCTATATATCGGTACATATGAATAGATAAAATATATTGGAACTTTGTTTATTTTTCATCTGTGTTTATGTATTTATTTAAGAAAACTTCTAAAGCTACAACATACGCGTAAAAGAAAACAGCTATACTCAACACGTCTTGTATACTTGTATCATACTATAGGTTATGGTCTGTTATAAGCCATCGTGGAACACTCTGTATACATATTTGTTAATAATAAACATTTTACAATTATTGTATTATATTATATTATATTATTGATACGTATAGGTATCTATATTTGCTTGTACACGTACCTATATGTATAACGAAAGCTCGTGCCCTACAATCGCGTGTCGTCGACATGTATAACTACGTACAGGAATAGCCAATCGTAACTGCAATGGTGTGAAACCACTCCAATTTATTAAATCCACACTACCGTCAAGTATAGATGTGGCATCCTTTGCTCGTTATGTACGAGTGTGTGTATATTGAATCGCAACACCAAAGGACGCGTCGAAGCATAAAAATATTTGCGTACTCTAATTCGTGATCGCCCCTTTCTTGTTTCGACCTAGGTCGGTACATAAAATGCATGTATACACATGTATACATACATAAATGTATGCATAATATGAGTGTATTTTATCCTTCGTCTTACGAATACGCATATAAGTATGTGAGTATATCTTATGTTCAGTTAAACGAGCTCAACGCACCAGCGGATGAAAAAAACTGTTTACTACGAATATACAGCAGAATAATAAAATATCGTTCTACTAGAAAGTCTACCGATAGCAGACATATAGCATATATGTACGAAGACTGTACATATATGCAATGGTTGGTATAATATACAGTTATATGGTCCCATTATAAAGAAATCATTAAAAAAAAAATCCAAGTAAAAACGAAACGCATGTACGTTATAAAACATTTAAAATATCATAATTTTAAAAAGTATTTGTATAGTCCAGGTTCTCTATGTCAATAAATATGATTTATTTTATATGTAATGTTAAGCATAAAGGTATACAATCGAGATGACCCGAAAAATATAAGTTATATGCTAGCATAATTAGTATAATTAAGTATATCGTTTACAACAATTTATTATGAAGGCGTATTGTCCAAAAGATAAATGTTTAAGTTTTGGAAATATTTTTCACTACAAATGATCGATTATTATAACTAATAACACAAAATAAAGTTATGGTTCTTCCTAAATTTTGCAAATCTAACCAATATCCACAACAATAAAAATACATTTTTAAAATGTTTGTTGGATCGAATAATACGTTTGATTTTTGGAAATATTAAGATACATTTCCTCCACTACTAAATTTTGGGTTTTAAAAAGTTAAAAATTTATTTCATGTTATAGGTTTGTATTGAAGAAATATATCTAAAATGCTAAAATGTTAAACCTAATAAATAATTGTATGGTTATTACATCAGATCGAAAGAAAAACAATTGTTTGTTGATAGAGATGTGGAGAATATTTCACCATATTGTTCAAAGATTTCACAGTTAGACCACGTCATTCAAATCGAATAATTTGCATTAAACTATGTAGCGGCGAAATGCGATATTTATATGCATGCAAGACAATATTGATGCGTCTGTTTAGGAGCGAGGTAAAAAGTTAATATATGTACGACCTGTTGCAGCTTCCATAAATTCACTTTTTAATAGAAACAAATGATTTTTAAGCGTTGAAAAAATTAAAGCATATTATTGTATGCCTATAAATTATATTGATTATGTAGGTGTTTATTATTAATTATGATATTTTAAATTCAAGGAAAAATGTATGTAACATAGGTAGTACGTTGTAGTAATGTTAAATAAAATATAACATTAAATAAAGTAATTCAAATAAAAAGAAAAATTAATAAATAAGATGAGACTTATTGTAATATTGATCATTGGGACCTAGACATAATTAAGCTTCTCATAAACTCACTTTTTTATTTTTGCATGTAATATCTTATGAAATTAGGGGAATATGCAATGATAAAAGTAAACGGATAGTTTATAATCATAAAACATTTAAGTTTAAGAGAGCGGAAGAGTTTAAAATAGCGTCAAATAATACACATAGATATTACATTATAAAAATCAAAGGTGGGTTCTCGCTTGGCGGTGGCGACGGTGGTTGCCGAGTGAATTTCACACAGTATTTAGAGTTTTTAGTGTATATAAATAAAACACATAACGAGGATAACCCCAAGAGCACGCGTGGCATTTCTTATAGGTGTGACAATGACGTGATCGCGTAGTGTTAACGAACCGTAATAACGAGTCAAAGCCCCACACGACTGTTTTATACTGTTGCAGCATCAACCGATGTACATATACATTATACATATTATATACGAATTACCTCAGTGGCGTAGCCAGGAGAGGGTGGCTGAGAAGGCTGCAGCCCCCCCCCCCGAAATGTTAAGGAAATTTAAAAATTATTTTAATGGTCTATGAAAGTCGCTACAAAAGTCTTAATTTGTATTTTACTAATCTTAAATTGTCATCTTTATTTTGTTCGTTTTTTATAGCTTCGGCCGTGCTAGTAGGTATTTATTTAATGCACATATTATTGTATAATATTGTGCATAGGTCGGTTTCATAATCAAATCTATAAATAAATATTTGTAAGTGATTAGTTTATTTATTAGTAATAAATATTGCTATTGCTTTTGGAACTGTATCAGAATGTTGTGCATTTTTTACCACTCCGCAAAAAGAACCCACATTTTAGAAGAAAAAGTTTTAGAAAATCGAAAAAAAACGATAAAAATTACAAAAAAACGGGAAATTTTACGCAAAATCACGTTTTTACAAAATACTTTTTTTTTAAATGCTCTAACATAAAAACGAAAAACCGCAACAACTTGAAATTTTCACCAAATCTTTATATTGACGTTCTTTATACATGGTTACGTTTTCAAAGTATTTTGACATATTTTGACTTATTTATAGACAATTTAAATTTTCGATTTTTGTAAATTTTTTTTTTTTTAAACATCTATAAAATTTAATTGGCTGACCAAAAACTCTTGAAAATTTAGTACAATGTTTATGATAAGTTATAATTATCGTAACTAGAAAATATTGTAGATCGTTTTACACAAATTTTTTTTTATAAGATCATAAATTTCAAATTTGTATAAAATATGTTAAAATCGCGATGATTTGCAAATTATTTTGTAGTTGAAAATTCATAAAAAATTTTCTGTTTATCCTAAAGGTTCAAAATTTTAACACTAGTTTGTCCATAAGCTAATCTTCAAAAATATATAAAAAAATTTCTACCGGACTTAAAGGAAAAAATTTTACAACTGTTTGAAATTTAAATTTTTACGAAATTGCATACTATTGCATTATATTTCAATTTAAATATAAAATACTATGTTATTATATACCCATTTTAGACCAACATATTAACTCCGTTTAGAATCGTTATTCGTATACAATGATTGCATTGTATCATTGCATTCAAATTTAACAAATCCATTGTAATAATGACCTATCCTATAAACAAGGTGCACTCCACCCCCAACTGTACAGCAGAGCAAGGCTCATCCGTTCTTTTTTTAAATAAATGATACAGGTAAAATCATTTATTGTATATTAATATAAATACAATATCCAAAGTATTTTAAGTATACAAGTGTATTATTAAATTAATATATATTAAGTGTTATAGGAACCAAAGTTTAAAACAAAATTTCAGTATTTGCATGTTCAAATTATGGAAGAACCTTGGTAAACCACTACTGACTAAAAAATTGATCAGCCCCCCCCCTCCCGAAGAAAAATCCTGGCTACGCCACTGAATTACCTATATAACAGAAGTTGCCGCAGTGGAAAGTAATACACGCACGAGAGCTGAAGATGAGCGTCGACTATGTGCTTATAAGCGTATACGTATATATATAACATATACTTGTTATAGATTCCATGCCACGTTTAATTAAGCCCCGCGGTTCTCCGTGATCGAAATTAAAAAAACCATTTCAATCGTGTAGTTTTGCGCCCACAATGATTTTCACGGTCGATGAATAGTAACATACAACAGTGCAGATTAGAATACGTTTCACCGCGGCCCAAGTAAAAGTCCTATATACCGCGGCTGCAGATCACGCGAACGTTATCATTGCAGTTTCAGATCAAACGACCGCATTACTTATATTGTAACTTGACACAAAACACACAGTGGTACATATATTATATGTATACGTTTTACCTATGCACATAATAATAATTATCATTACGCGATTGATAGGATAATTTATGCACGTTGCATGGGCAACAAATATTTTACATCAAAAACGACTGTTTAAAGATATAATATAAGAAAATTTAAAAAATATTCCCTTGAACTCACATCATTTCCGTTTTAATCGAAGGCCAATGTCAGTATAAATATCATGACTCATCGATTCATTCATATTACATGCAACATTATGTTTAAAGACGTACGCTAAAGCACCTGCGTGTTTTTAAATGCAGCAGAGGTGATACTTTTTATCATTTCAACTCATGATATTGTTTTTTTTTCTTTAATTATTATTATGTGAAAAATTAAAAAATAATAAAAACCCATTTTCGTTCGATTTCACTGACTCAACGACGAGCAAAAGTCATCGTTCGGTATATGAAATAAGTTTCCCTCTCGCCAATATCACTTGTTAACATCAACGCAAGGTCCATTTGTCAATTTCCCAAATTTACAATATTATCCGAGTATATAAGTAATATAACATTATATTTATAATACGAATAAATTGTAAAACCTACATAGTTCAGATCAATGCTACGAGTATAACACGTTTCATGTATACATGCAAATCACATGTATATTTTAAGCAAATTTATTATTGAAATGAGTTATAAAAACGGGGGAATTAAACAAGAGTGACGAACGCAGGATAAATTGTTTCCATCAATTATAAGTAATTAAAATTAAAAACCAACATGCTTATTCGATATACGTTATAACTATATATTAAATTGTACGCGGGTGTACTTCAGTGCTCCTATATATGTACTATGAAATGATTGTTACTAAATCGTGTCGTGAAACTTACGGATAGTAGTACACAATGTGTTCCAATTAGGTATGTTAAACAGTGTTAATCGCACGTGCAGTATACGCGTGTGTAATAGTGCGTTCAACACGTCCATCACATGTCTTTAAGGACACAATAAATTTAATAGGCGTACAGAAAGAGTGTTTAATTTTTCGACCACTTGTATAGCTGCTGGCGCGTTGCGCGCGTACATCACCCAACTACAATATAATATAATATATATAGACTAGTATGGTTTATAATTATCATTACTTTTGACACGTATAACATTAAAAATTATAATATATGCACTACCTACATATACTGAAAAAAAAAAATAACCAAACGCTTGTGTGAGTACGCAAATGAAATAACCCTTTGTACTGGAAAGCCACATGATAATGTCTATAGATATATGATAATTTATATAAACATATGGGCCACGACTTCGGTTACTATTGAGTACACGTCCAGACAAAAACACCGCGGCACGTAAACGAATATATTACACGGGATATTAGTATATTACACGTACACCCGACAAGTATAGAAAAACGTTTAATATATAACATTATATAGTTACATCATTTGTGAAAAACATGAGCAAATTGTATTCATAAACGGATATAAGGACGATTTCAATAAACAAAACTTACACAATACGAGAATATACTTCAGAACACGTTTCACGAGGATTTGATATTATATATTTGTAAGTGAGAACTAAATTAGTCGATCGACAGTTTATTTCATAAATGTGACACACTGCAGTATACGACGATACCGAACATATCAATGATTTCGACATGAAGCGAGCTATGTCTAGAAACAGTGGCCTAACCAAGATTTTTAATTGGGGGGGGCTAAATATGTTTTGCTGAGTTATTGGTTCAGATTTTGAAAGTTCAATCTCAACAAAGTTTTTAAAGTGTTTGCTTTAAAATAGATTTTTTTTAATATAAATGAAAAGTTAGAAAATAAATATATATATATATATATGGACTGAAATTATATTTATAAATCACTTAAACCTAAAACCTCAAAACCACTCAAACTGACGCACGACTGAATATTTTTATTTTTTTCATCCTACCTACTTAGATGTAAAAATTAATGTTTGCAGCCAATCTTTCGTTCCAAAATTACATAATGTCATGATTGAATATTGACACGTGAACTTGTGAAGACACGTGGTAATACACTGAAGTTTTGTTAAATAACGTGTACAGCCCGTGGTGTGTTTTCTTTCAATTATTACACAATTGATTGAGACCAAATGTTTTTTTTTTTTTTTTTTATCGGAAACGATAACAAAATAAGACGCATTTTCTTCTCTAGTATTCAAGAAGTATGCACTCGTCAAAATCGGGATTTAATAGTTCAAATAATTAATTAAAAATATTAATGAATACATCCTAAAAATTATATAAGTATGCACAGGTATACTTGTATTTTAAGAGTATAGAACTTAAAAATCAATTTCAGATGAAAACAAAGTATTCACCCAATGAATGTGTAATATTCCGTATTTTAACAGGCAAAACATAAGACCGAATTTTACCGCACGTACATGCATGCGGCATTGTACATGACAATAACGGCCATCGTTGCAACTTATATTGCAGTCCAACCACAATTGTATTTGTTATACAAGTTTCTGAATTCACTATATACAGCCACGGTGTGTGAAAGTCTAAGACTTTGTGTGTGTGTGTGTGTGTTAATGCGATGTGTACACGATATGGCGATATAAATTTAAATAATAGACGAGATAAGAATACGATGACGACGGCTTTGACATGAGAGTGTGCAGAGTGTGAGCGTGTATTATATTATATGCTCCCACACGCGACTGCATTAATCAGCTTTGCCGTCTCATATTGTTATATGAGTACACTATACCATTATAATATATAATACGCGTTAACGTTTTCAGCTTCGAAACGCATTCCTTTTTGTCTCCGCACGCGCCATTCTCCGATTAGAAACGAAACAGCCATTTTCCAACACTATATTATACATTTAACACACACACAAATATATATATTTATAATATGCACATATGTACCACCGTGGTTTAATATTTATTAATGACCATTGTTCGCCGTGGCGGCGTGGCGTTTCTATCCTGCAACCTATCAACAAATCATTCGACGGTCTAAATATTAATTCCTGAGAATTGGCCGCACATACAAAGAGTGCGTATATATACTATTATATATTATACGGTTTTAATTACGTTCCAAGGGCTTTCGCCGCTGCTCGAGTTGAACGAAATTATACTACGCGGGCGCATAGTATTATACTATACAGACACACACACACGCGCGCACCCACACGCACACATGCGTACACGCGTATAATGAATAAGTAGATATGTATTTTATATGATCAACGACGATTATAACGCATTATAATTTATTAATATCATCTAAAAATAGTGACACTAACGATTTATATACACCGCCAAGAGTAAACGTAAAGACACTTAAAGAAGTGTGTATAGGTAATATGTGTTTTTGACTACGCGATTTTGGTCCGGGACATAAGAGCATACACCACGGCGTGTATATGGATTGCACGCTTTGCAAAAAAAGATCGAAGATAATATAAGTTACAATCGGTTACAATTAAAGGGCATTTGGTAGGGTGGTTTACGTAATTACATTCTATATACATTATTGTGTTTGCTTTTGGGATAACCGCATACGAATAATACTCTGCAGGCAAGGATTAATTGCAGCACAAAGAGTGACTATGACAAACCGTCCCGATGCGAGTATTAGATAGGTACACCCTTTTTTTGTTCTATATACACCAATATGTATGAAACTGTATGTGAAGAAATCGAACCAAGAATGCAAAAATTAGCTCAGGTATTGTACAAACGCATAAGCGATTATAGATATCACGATTATATGACCTTGAAAAATGTCTTGGAACCGGGTTCGGCTTACACATATCAAAAGCTGATGGGCGTAAATGTTAATATACTAATTATACTTATACTTATTTACTTAGTAAATACTTAGTCGGGAATGGAGAGTACACTGCGCAGTTGGGCGGGTCTCGGGTATCACTCTGCAGTTTGCAATATCCATAAATTCATATTGTATTACGTGGTATTACCGAGGAGCAGATTAAAAACAAATAAAACTACGATTATGAATAACGGACGAGGAAAGTCGTGACGAGGGAAACCTGACAAATGGAACTAAATCGAATCTCTATTACTTACAGGATTTCAAAACTTCGATGTTAAGGAATTTAACTCGTGGCCTTAGGAACGGTATAGTATTATATTGTTAAATCATTCAAAGAGTTACGATTTAAACACATCAAGGGCTCAAGAGCAAAAAAAGTTAACATTAAACATATTATATACACAGAGATAAATGCAGACATATGTATAAATCACGGTATATTATATTAACGTGGTATAACATATGAATATATATATATATATATAAATACATATTGATATATTGCGACATACCCGTTGCGCTTAATATTCTGTCGCATGGGAGTTTAATGATTTTGATACAAGCGCGCTCAAAGTTCAAACGTCAAATCGAAGCCGTCACCGCGTCCTCAGTATAATCGTGGCCCCAGGTACATACGCGGGACAAGGTAAATCTCCGTGTAATGTTATTATTGCACGCGTACATTTTATGCGACGGCCGTTCAAACTGTATGGTAATTCGGAAAATGTATAAAATTGCTATATTCATTTTTAATTGATTTTCCACACACACATGGGTACACTTGCGACACAGTAATAATATAATATTAGATATATTACATATAATATACAATAAACATGGGTGTCCCTAGAGGGGGCCATTCGGGGCACTTGCCCCTTCTCCCCTAGCATTTTTAATTTGTTTTCACAAGCATTATCTGTAAAAAATGTAATTATAAAATTAATAAAACAATCTTTATTTATTTTTAAAAATAATTTACCCCCTCCCTTTAAAAAATGTCTAGGGACACTCATGCGCAAAAGCACACGTATATATTTTATACTACAACGGCCAATACAATAGTTTCACAGGGGATTGATAATAATAATTATTGTTTATTATTATTATTATTATTATTATTACAATTAATAATTTTTATTACTATTATTATTATAATTATTTATTTAATAATTATATAAGTGTATAAAATTATTATAAAAGCGAATAAATCATGAATCAAATTCAGCGGGACTTCAGATGAGACGTTGTTATCAAAACTCAAATTCAATACAAACACCAAAAACTACTGAAAATATTTGGGTCGTTTCCATAATTCAAACGTAAGATAAGTTTTCCAAGACAAAGTTAAAAGAAATTATATCAGTAAATCAGTTAAAATGTTAGTTGAAGTTTCGAAATTTCTATCTAGAAAAATAGTGATGCTATTATAGCAACTGCAGTACTATTGTATTGTATTAAATAATAATATTAACTGATTTTATAAATGATATGATAGCTCGGTATCGTATATCGCTCATAAATCATAATAAATTATACTATGCAAAAAAAAAAAAATAAAATAATAATAATAAAATTAAGTTCGAATTCGATGACGATAAAATGTCCGAACGGTTTCGTGGTTACAGTTTTTTGTTCGATCGCCAAAACTAATGCGAATACTTAAGAGCGTTTTGAACGCCATCGCCACTGCAACGCCACACTCGTAGTACACACCAAATATCACGAGTTAGTCGTGACCAATGGTCAGGAATGGGCATTATAAATTGTATTACGTTGATGTAATAATATCTATAGGAAACTGTACATAACCCTACATAATATATAAATTATATATTTAATCTCTTATTTGAATATACCGTCATCAGAGCTGTTCGATGCAGCCCTCGGCCACAACTGCAATGCATCACGTATACGTGTAATAATAGTGTCGTATACGCCATTCAAAGGCTTGACGTATAAAACAGATATTTTTCGGTAGACCAATTCCCCGACCTAGAATTAGTAGATGTAAGACCTGTTGTAAAAGATATATTTAATTCTTCTTCTGGTGACCACGAAAACGAGTACT
>JAIPRK010000527.1:88837-182803 GCA_025469195.1 Chaitophorus viminalis
AAAATTAATATGCTTACGTTAGATATGTTATATAATACTTTTATATATTTACAAATGTTTCTTTTATATATAATATTAGCTTATTTGACAAAATTATTATAGTGGTATATATATTTTACAACAATAGTACTATCTAAATTAATAAATAATAACACATTATTATTATGGTTCAAAAATTATGTTATTTGATGTCAACAATAATGACTTATCATACTCGTTTATAATATATATATATATATTACATATACTACTAACACTCGATGAACATTATTAATGTTTAAAATATTTATAGTCGTCATGGATGATTTATACAATACACAATTCGTATGTTATTATTAATATTATGTCGCGGAATGCTTTTGAACCGAATAACAGAATATATACTACATAAGATCTGCGAGATCGTTGCGACAAAAACCCGATATTAAGTTATACCCGTTGGATATAACTTTATACTTTATATCATTCCAAAAATATTACGTTGTCTCCTTTTATTTATGTATTTTGGAAAATATTTAAGCATGTATTATAAAGCTTCACAGGGATCCCTATATCATGCGTTTATGTAAAAAATAACAATTTCAGTGTGATTATATTTGTTTATTTTTCTAGGCCTATTGTAAAATTTTTTAATACATTATCATAACTATAAGACTTGCTAGAACATAAACCTTTTTAGTAAAGCCAGTACTATTCAAGAAGATAAATAATCAGAAGTGATTGAAAATATATACATAGATATGGCATTTTCGATGTTTTTATACTTATAAAAATAAAGAGTAATTGTAAATAAAGATAAACGTATAATCTCATTAAAGAATGTTTACTCCAAAATTTAATGAATCAAAATCAACTTGGTATATTATTACTAAAGAGTATTTTTGATTTATTCCAATCCTAAATCTATTTCAAATTCAAATTACAAATCTTATTGAAAATATTTCTGCAATTTATAATTTTTTAAGATTATCAATATATTACATTAAAAAATAAAAATAAGTATAGTAACTAAATATTAAATAATGGATAACTCCCAATAAAAAAATGTCGTTCTGGCCTCCCTTAATCCTGGCACAGATTTATTTTATTTGCTTAATTTATTCAGTAGTAACTAACCAGTAATACTGAATAATTCAAAATCAATCGATTAATCAACTGACCAATACTATTCGAATAAATTATGCAACCGACTAACGAATAAATAAAATAGCTACTCCCGAGTAGAGCAATGAACAATTAATAATGCTGTTAACGATTATTCTAAAGGCTATTTCAAATAGTTGCGAACGGAAAAAGTTTTGACCATAAAAGCAAAAACTAATACTTAATAGGTTGATGTTCACTACGATCGGTCGAGAGTTTCATCACTGTTATAACCGTTTTCTAGAGTATAGCATAGTCATACATTGACACTCACTCTAACACAATCATTTTAAAAACAATAAAACAAAAAACAACGGGTGGGCCTCGCTTTGCTGTACAGTTGGGGGTGGAGTGTACCTCGTTTATAGGATAGGTCATTATTACAATGGATTTGTTAAATTTGAATTCAATGATAGATATCATTGTATACGAATAACGATTCTGAACGGAGTTAATATGTTTGTCTAAAATGTTTATTTAATAATATAGTATTTTATATTTAAATTCAATTATAATGCAATTTCGTAAAAATTTAAATTTAAAACAGTCATAAAATTTTTCCTCTTAAGTCTGGTAGAAGTTTTCTTTATATATTTTTGAAGGTAAGCTTATGGAAAACCTAGTGTTAAAATTTTGAACCTTAAGTGTAAGCAGAAAAAATTTTATGAATTTTCAACTACAAAATAACTTGCAAATTATCGCGATTTTAACATATTTTATACAAATTTGAACTTTATGGGCTTATAAAAAAAATTGAGTGAAAAGATTTCCGATATTTTTTAGCTACAATTAGTATAACTTATAATTAATTATTTAATACATTTTCAAAAGTTTTCGGACAGCCAAACAATTTTTATAGATATTTTAAAAAAAAAACTTACATAAATCGAAAAATTAAATTGTCTATAAATAAGTCAAAATACGGCAAAATACTTTGAAAACTTAACCATGTATAGAAAACACTAATATAAAGATTTGGTGAAAATTTCAAGTTGTTGCGGTTTTTTGTTTTTGAGTTAGAGCATTTTAAAAAAATGTATTTTGTAAAAACATGATTTCACGTAAAATTTCCCGTTTTTACGTAATTTTTTTATCGTTTTTTTCGATTTTTGAAAAAGTATTGAAAAAGTTGGATTTTTGACTCACCCAAATACCATCTACATTCACTTTCCTTTCAGAAAAGTTGCTGTTTAAAAAAATCGAAGCATTTTTACAACCAAAAATCGTGTCCTCAGACACAAAAAAAAAAAAAATAAATAAAAAAAAAACACACATCATTGTAAAACCAATAGATTCCATCACTCCGTTCAGAATCTAAAATACTATTGAATTTGCACATAATGCAATGTTTTAAACGTAATATAATTTTATTATCATTTATTATTATTATTAAGTCAATAAAAATGTAATCAGAAAGAAAAACTTATCGTTTATAGGTCCTTATATAACTATAACATACAATTCACCTAGTAAGAATAATTTAATATTTTTTTCATGTCAAGAAAAAAAAATCATCTGTTCTATTATAAATTCATATTTATATGGTAAGAAACATATAGTTAATATAAATATTCTGTGTGATTATAATTGAGTTTACATGGTATTATGATACCTAAGCCTTAGTAATAACTAATAACTAATAAGTAATGACATAAGCAAAATTATATGTACCTACTTATAGGGAGTGCAATTTATTTTAACGCTGATTTTTCAAAAATAATATACATACGATATACTTACCGAGAATTTTAATTTGTTCATTATAGGTTGTACCAAAGTAAAGATATTTTTTTTAAATGAATTACGTGAAAATAATATTTATTGCAATAATGACCACGTCGTGTTATATTGAGCGTTATGAATTCGATGATAAATCGACCGTGAAAATCGAAACTAAACTGAGCTCAATAGGAATACTTATGTTATGACATTGACCATCATTCAAAGTCAAGAATTTTCTCGATCAATTCAGTGACGAATAAAAATAAATATAAACTTATAAGAAACAGGCAAAATCAATCGATCAGCACCTAATAATCATGAATTCTATTTTTTTTTATTTTTTTTTAGTTTTTGACGAAGATAAATGTAGTTTTTACTTTTTTTATACTGATAACATTTTACTGATAAATTACTTACAATTATACTGTGAGTCTATTCTTGTAACATGTGTATTTAATCACTACTGCCGTTTATAAATTATAAATCATAACTTTACTGAGAAATTAAACTAAACAAATACTTGGTGAACAATACTTATGCCTTATATATCATATTATTGGAAACAGTTTGTAAGTTTCAAATCAAACATAGATCAAGCTAAATTTAAAATAAAACAAAATATAATAATACCTTCAATAAACTCATCTTGTGGGTTTTCAAACTAATAATGTTACATAAATCATCTTTAACATAATATTGATGACGAAAAAGTCAATATCCAATTATAAAAAAAAACCAATAAGATGCTAGAAAAGAAAAGCGGATTATAATATCCGTATAATAATGTTTAATCTATGGTCATTAACAAAAAGTTATTGCTCACGATCCGCGAGTTAATATGTGCACTACGTTTTTGAATTTTCATGTCAATGAAAAATTATTAGGTATGAGTCTATGATTTCTTTCATTAATAATAATTATATAAGTTCAATCATGAAAAAGTACAAAAAAAAGAGTTAATAAGATATTATCAACTAAACTTTCTATGAGTGCGTCGCGCGTCGCAGATCAGTACCTACTATAGGACAAAAAATTGGTTCAGATCAAATAGCATTTGTACTTTTGTCATAATATTATTCTTTCATTTTCAAGCCAATTTCAGACTTTGGCCTTTTAAAATCACTATATATTGAAAAAAGAATAAACTAAATAATGGTCAATACTACGTACTCAATTAAATTAATTTAATGTAGTTTGAGTACAACTGTTTATTAACAGTTATATTAAATTTACATTTTTAAAATCCCCAGAAAAATGGAAGATGTTTTGGAAAGTATTTTGGTTGTTGATAATCGTCAATAAATCAAACAAATAACTAGGTATTAGGAACATTTTCAGGTCTAAGACTATACCCGAATATTCTACAATGTGCATACTGCATACAACATTTCAAAATTATCACAACATAATATAATACAATTGAAAGATAATCAAGACAATTTAAAATTTTAAAACCATCACCGTCCTTAAAGTATTTTTACGTTCAATAAACATTAAAAGCATACCCAAGAAACGATAAAACGTAGGAAATAAAAATATAATACATAAATATAGAAAAACCGATAACATTCATATATAATATAACGTCAAATTAATCATTATATACCACAAATAAGGGACTGTTTTTTTTTTTTTTTTAGTTGATTACTCTATGGAAGACGTATATAAATTATAAAACTTACGACAAGTAACAAAATTAAATTTTATTTTACCTATTTTTATTTATTTATTTATTTTTTTTTTTTAATTGTATTTTTGTTATAGCGGTTGCAATATATAATATACGAAAGAAAAGGGTATAATCTATTTTGGTGTGCGATCATCCAAAATCCCAATACGACTAGAACTCAGGGGATGAGATGACGCTGAAAAAATAAAAAGATAATATGACCTCATAACCTTTATAGCGCGGTATCAAATCGACAAGATTTTTATACACATATAAATTTTTCTTTTCCCGCAGAAGAGTATACGTGTATTTTATCGCTGCGTATTATATTTATTTATATTTTCCACATTTTTCTACGTGTTTAATTACTGCAAGAACTGTAATATAAACTGCAGTGGGACATATGTTATACACACACACACATACACACACACACACACACACACACTCACTCACTCACATACACACATACATACATACATAAATACATACATACACACACACATACATACACACATACACACATACATACATACATACATACATACATACATACATACATACATACATACATACGGACATTTGCAATTATTTGTGTGATGTTTACGAGCTTCGGTACGCGAGCGTTTTAATTAAAAACATTCAATAGTCGGGCCGATCACAGTGGCGAGCGAATGAGTGCGCGCCAGCCAATCGCGGAAGTCGTGTCACTGCATTTATTTTCATCGTCGTCATGTAGCAGCAGCTGACACGACGAGTCTATATAACACACGCGCACAATGAGGGCCGCATATGGGTCAAGTGCATCCAAGGTCTCCTCCGCGTCAACGACGGCGGCCTAGATATTATAATGTGAAGAGTAAGCAAGTAAATCGTGTTATCGTCGCCGCCGCCTCTGCTGCAGAAGACAAAAGAAGAACTCGCTCACTCGAACCTAACAGGAAAGGAGTATGTATAGAAAAAAAAAGATAAAAAAGGCCACAGACAATATATTTTATAATACATAGAATCCCTTCATCTCTTCCCTACTGCCCACCCACTCGAGTAAACCACTCAAGATCGCTGAAAAGGCCCCTGACTATATATTTTATAATACATAGGATCCCTTCATCTCTTCCCTACTGCCTGCCCACTCATATCAATCTATCCGTGTACTACATATAAGTCCGCATATAAGTCCCATTCGCGGTTCCCCGTACCGTCCATCATCGCTAGTTCACACTCCATCGTCGATCCTCTCTCCATCTTCTCGACTACACTACCCCGTTTCGTTTATACGCGTGGAACTCGTGATCACTTCTAGACGCATGCACAGTGCTCATGCTCATCTCACGACGACTTTTCAACCCGGAATCGCGCCCTGTGGTCGGAGTTTACGGCCGAGTATTATACATAAACGTGCACGCCATAATTGAAGGGGTTTATGGGTACACGTACCAACACACGCGCTCGCGCGTATTTAAATTGTACTCGTAATACACGCGTGTGTCGAGTGGTGAGCAAAATAACAGTCGGTCAATTAGTCGAACAACTCCGCTCCGTTTCGAGTGCCTCGCGACACGGGTTTTTAATTGCTGCAAAATAGCACCGCCACCGGGCTTGTATTTTACATCGTTCATCATATAGTTGCAGCGTAAAGGAGGCCGACAAGCCAAGAGCCCCGTGGACCGTAGCAGCAGCACCGATGTGTGTGTGATCCAGGCGAGAGATGAAAAAATTAAGTTAAATTTAACATAAAAAATGATATATGATAACAAAAAATCATTTTGTTAATTACTGCACTTGGACGTGATTTTTTCCTTTTGTTTTGCACTGAAGCAGTAAACACAAATATATAAATGCAAAATATTACGGCCTAATAAATTAATATACTATAATATTATATACCGTCGAATTTGAGGTAGGTATGCAATTTATTTTTCATGTTTATAAAACGGTAGGGCATATTATTATAGTCTCGCGAGTATTTACTACTATAGTTTCGAATAAGATAACTCCATTACCCGATCTCTAAAAATTGATAAATTCTCCTGGAACACCTATAGATTTAAGTGTATGATTATTTTTCTTTTAATAACATAGTAGGACATAGCCTTGACTCATCCAACATATCATACCTATAAATATATCATTTAGGTACTACCACGGGTAACATAAAAATATAAATAAATAATAATTGAAAAATAATGTTCGTGTTTTAACTTTTTATAATATACATATACATATATACACGACTGTTATGATTCATAACTGTTATAACGAAAGGTTTCGTTTCTACTTCTTTCAGGTACATCACACGAGATGTATTAATAGCGTGAAAAAGATAGAGAGAAGAGAATACAAGGATTAGAAAAACGACTGTGAACACATCACATGGCTTTTACAAACATTCTATTTTTTTTTCACTGCGAGTTTTAGCCGCAAAAAATCCGATGGGATCGTATGACACGACGTCGTCATTTTTCTTCGAATTAGATGATGACACACTACACACATAGCGTTTCAGCTTCCATCTCGCGTTGACGCTAAATTTGCGATTCACCCGCTTTTCATCGTAACGATGAACTAAATCCGCGGTTTTCCACCGCAGAAGAAATTTGTCACCCGACGTCCTTCCTCCCCCCCATCACCACTACATCATGGCTTCTACGTATATATGTGTACACACACTCATCTGTTTACCGCGGCTGTGAGTAGCGAAACATTAGAGGCGGCACCCGTGCGATCCATTATAACAAGGAGCTGCTGCCGCACCAACGTTGCGTATTTATAATATTATTTTAATGACGCTCAGTCAGACGAAATGACACCGCAGAGGCAGCTTGATGTATTGCGCGCGCACCTATTGTTTAAGACAACCATTTTTTTTTTTCTTAGCGCAGTCTTAGCGCCTCGTTAATCTCATCACAACCAACCAGATGACCGCGACACATAATTTGATGGATTAGAGATGGTTGAAGCGAGGTAAGCGCTCTCACGCCTCTATACATAGTCGGTCCACGGTTTCTAGCTGTACAGAAAACATTTAAACTTACAATGATTTTTTAGTTGCGATAAGTATAACTTATATAATAAACCTCGTATTAAATTTTCAAAAGTTTTTGGACAGCCAAATATTTTTTATTGGTATTTCAAAAAAAGAAAATTAAAAAATCGAAAATTTAAATTGTCTGTAAATAAGTCAAAAAATTTCAAAATACTTCAAAAACAATACCATGTATAGAAAACGCTAATTTAAATGTTTGGTAAAAATTTCAAGTGTATGCGATTTTTCGTTTTTGAGTTAGAGCATTTTAAAAAAAAAATGTAGTTAGTCAAAACGTGGTTCTACGTGAAATTCACCGTGTTTTCGTAATTTTTTTATCGTTTTTTTCGACGCTTTTAAAAAGTATTGAAAAAGTTTCATTTTTGACTCGCCCAAAAACCATTTACATTCACTTTCCTTTTAGAAAAGTTGCTGTTTAAGAAAATCGTAGCATTTTTATTGCCCCAAAACGTGATGATAGACACAAAAAAAAAAAAAACAAAAAAAACATATCATTGTAAAACCAATCACTGCGTTCAGAATCTAAAAATTAACGGCGTGGCTATAATAGCTATACGTAATAAAGGAAAACAGGGTTTATATTTTCGTACAGTTTTATATTAGCAACAATTTTGATAGGAATAAAAGAACGAAAATAATATTAGGTATATGTTCACATAGTATTGTTTGATATATCACATTCAAAAACTAAAAGTATATATACAAGCAAAAAATATACCACAATAAACATTTTAATTTTTCTCAGTACCTATACCAAAACACACTATCTTACACGCTATATCCACATTATCATCGCAACGGGCTAGCAATATAAGCATATAGTTATGTGTGATATGAATATCTAGCAATATTAATAATATACTAGATTTTCCTTTTATCGAGTAATTTTTAATTCATTACTATTGTTTATTAATCTGATACTTTTATACAAATAATCGTTACAGAAGCATAAAACAGAAGTGAACATTAAGTTTTATAGTTTTACTCTTTAATTTAAGTAAGAAGTTTTGTTCGTTTAACCTTTAACCATACTTGACCACTTTTATGTTTTGCGTATCCTCATAATATATTGATACTATATAGATTAATTTCATTAGATGTAAAGTTCTATGTGATCTATGTTTTATTTATTTAATTTTATATTAGGTAGTGTGGCTATGTAGTATGCAAATTAATATAATTTTATCAACAATAATTTGTCTTATAAATATTTCCAAGGTCTTGTAGAGAAAAAAAAACGATAACATATTAATTGTAATGAAATCATCAATTGTTTTGAACCATAATACAATTTATTGCCCACTGCGGTCTGAGATCGCTTTTACGATAACATTATCACACCGTAACAGCTCACTATACATATTATGATATAATCAATATAATTAAAACTCAAAATTTCACCTCCTGTATTCTAATCTAACCACCAACGATAAGGAAAAACTATATTTTCGCGTGCTATTCATTGGCTAATTGAAAGCTCCACCGTTGAGGTCCGAAATAATTAAATCGAATTGTTATTGTACAGGGGCATACAGGGACTGATTAGGATAAAAATTTGGCCTGGGAAACCTGTATCTATGCTGGCCCTTTATGAAAAAAATATACTCAAATTTAGTTACACAAATATATTTATACGTGTTTATTTACGTATAAATATATTACGTAATTATTTACATGTTCGTATTTGTATGAACATTGAGATCAGTGTACGAACATAAAATAAACAAATGTTCGTACAACAATTTAGAAGAATTTAATATTTTTACAGGATTTAAAAAAAAAAAAAAATTATACAAAAAATAATTTGTAAATTACTACTACTACTATTCTTGTACATAATTAACAAAATAATAATTTTGTTACAATATGATGATCATTGTTTCTAATCAAAGCTGCTAGGTATATAATTAAAATTTTGCGAACATTGTAGAATTTGTAAATAATATAATCAGAGATTGTGATAGTATTTTCTGATAATAGCCGCCGAGCGTAGCGAGGAAAAATTTTTTTTTACGTATGTACGAACTTTTTCTACAATACGAACAAAACGAACATTTTGTGATAATTATCCGAGCATTCACATATTTTAACCTGGCATCACTGCATAAAGTATAGAGTAATATACTCTATGAGTAGTCTACACATCACGGATTATATACTGTATATCTTAGTCCGTGCTACACATAGCTTAAATTTATAATTATTATTATTAAAATCTGTTTTTCTAAAAAAAAGGTAGGACATAGAGATCGGCCCACCGGGAAATCTCCCGGCATCCCGCCGGCCCAATCCGTGCCTGGTGGCATAACCTCGCTTAACCAGATGGAAAAATAAATAAAACGTCCTGTGATTTACAGCAACGGGCTTTCTTCGGGCGGAAATAAATCTTCCTAATCGTACCCCAAGCGCGTTACCCGAGCGACGACAACAATAAAATAATAGCATATATATATTATATTATATTGTATTTTGTATATAGTTCGTTCATATATTCTATATATATGTATATAGATGTGTATCTCTCCGAAGGTGTAAGATTTTCGTAACTATAATATTCAAACGGCCAATAGCAGAGGATTAAATATGCGCGTCTAAATATATTAGTACTAGCTTTCGCCAGAATTTAATTTGTCCGTAATATGATTAAATTATTTATGAATGCAAATAATACTCAGTTAAAAGTTTAAGTTAATCAAAATACGCTAAAGTATAGTAGTGATTATCTACAGTCTACATCATAAAACAAAACTACTGACCAAATGTCATACTCATCGTAGCTTCAGCAGTTCCGGCTACGCGATAATATGAATCAGTTAACCAAGACATGTTATTATACATAGGAGTATATTTTAAGTATAAGTATATAATCAATCGACATGTATGTAATGTACATCGAAGGAATATGCACTATCGTATATTTATTGTAATAATTGATACGCCACCTAACCACGATTATGATATACTTACAACCTGCGTATTTGTTCGTAATATCTACGTTATAATAAGTCCATATAAACATTCGCGTCCATTATAGTATTTAAAATTATATACATACGAATTAATAAAAACATCTTTAGTGCTGGCATGTACGACAGTTATTATTTTTCAAGCACGAGTTATTTAAAGACGTGTATAGATCTAATTTTAAACATGATGTTAAAACTAAAACAATAAGTATACCTACCTACATTAATATTGGATGAAGGGCATAAGA
The DNA here is from genome assembly GCA_025469195.1 of Chaitophorus viminalis. NCBI lineage: Eukaryota > Metazoa > Arthropoda > Insecta > Hemiptera > Aphididae > Chaitophorus > Chaitophorus viminalis. The sequence goes on from JAIPRK010000527.1 coordinate 99,632, forward strand.
TTTTTTATTATTTATTATTCATTATAGTATAATGACTTTTTGATCCCTTTATTATACCCGCATATTCTGTTTCTTATTTTCATGTCGTAAACTTTAAATAGCCAACTTAAAAACCACTTTTTCAAAATTAAAGTGATCACTGCAACTAAGAGTTTCTATACATAGGAATCTCATTCGATAAATGTGAATAAATAAGTGAGCAGGCACATAGCATTATACTGTTAACGTCTTTATGTATTATAATTAAAACTATGAAATAAACAAGCGTATATAAAAAAAATATAATTATAATTCACAATTAAATAGTAATTCAACTAAAAAAACTCTTTATATTATTTAATTCCTAAAAATCAAAAAGCTGAAGCAAATGTTAACCATTAAATTATTATGAATAAATACAAACATTATTTTTATTAATTCCAAACAGCTTTATCAACCCATCTAAATTAACATAATGAACTATATATATATATACAGCATGAAAAATAAGGTTAATTACGCAAAATCTAAAATCTTTAGTGGTATAACATCATAGAACAACAGATTTGGTTGGTATTCAAAAAAATATAAACACAAATAATATGTATAATTACATACTATACGTACATGTACATAAGGTCTCTCTCGACAATCACTATAACAATACCTACCAAACAAATTAAAAATAACACGTTCCTTTTCATATCAAGAAGTACGCAACATGACTCATAAGTCCTAATACATGAGACCTAATTTGAAGCAAACAATTAATTAATATAATTTCGTAAACCATTAGCAATTATAAAAAACAAATTTTTTTGTCTACTGTGTATATATATATTTATATCAGTAGCGGTGCGTGAATAAAATTTATGGGGAGACTTAATTTTTATGTAAATTAATGAAAATCATGGTCTAATAATAATTCATCTAATGTACAATGTTTTGATTCCATTATTTCAATATAGGATCAAAAACGCTATAAGATCTAATGTCAAGATAACGCACTACACAAATATACGCAACGAATAACGTGACGCCCGTTGGCACTTTGACAGAGACTAGTCTCACGGACTCCGTACAGAAACCATTATCGATGAGATTCCCTCCCCCTCCCCCCAGAACTTTTATTTACCTCTTAACTAGTAGAATTGAGACTGTCGTTCGACTGTCTCAATCGTTTTACGATAGCGTTATCCAACCTTATCGCTAAATCCGAAAATAGATAAGAACGTATTTTCATTGAGTCATATGTAACATAATATAATACACACACACACACATATTTACACCAAATAAAGTTGACAACAGTATATTATTTACACATATAGATTGCACAAATACTAGAAAATAATTTAAAACAAATTTTTTTTTCGAATGTTATAATTTTTGAGGAGACGCCGTCTCAAAGTCTCCCCTGACGCACCGTTACTGATATACTGATATATATATTATATAATATATATATAATAATAATAATAATATAATAATAATAATAATAATAATAATAATAATAATAATAATAATAATAATAATAATAATAATAATAATTCTGTCGTAAAATAAATATAAAGGTTTATTAATAGAAGACAGCGTTAATAGAGAAATCTGGAAACAAGTAGTAGAGGCAGCGAAAGTCTTTCAAGGACCATATAAGCTATGGAAGAAGAAGAGAATAAAAATAAATTTCATAAATAAAATATTTCTTTTGGACTTATTGTTTGGCACTGTTTATACGCTTGTGCATACAAAATACGTATATTATATACCCAAACCAATAGGTGCATTTGCAAATATAATACTATATATATCCACGGTTGACATGTGGAATATTATGATACAAATTATATCACTACCTATGCCGAGATTCGTTTATTTCACATATTATTATTATTATTACTATTTTGGGAATTCGCCATCAGCTCTCGGCGTGTTTTTCACAACCGAGTGAAACCACATATTATAAAATTGGCCAAGCCGGTGGAAGCCCCACAGTGAAGAACGATCGAGGGCAGAGGCAAATAAAACTAAACAGAGGTATACACGTTCACGGTTCGCCGTAAAGGGTACGCAAACACCGTGCATGCAGTAATACTATGCGCCAGTGCAGAGATTCGCCACCACTACCACTATCCCCTGAGTATTTCGTATTTAATTATAATTTGTTATCTCTAATAAATGCACGTCGTGTTGTCCAATTCAGCAAAAAAGGTTGATTCGTAAGTACGTACATAGTAGTACCGTATACCCTGCAATATAACTGAGGTTATAAGATTTTCCAGCTATAATACGATGGTCAAAAGTAAAAAAATACACACCCACGCATAATCTTAACTATCGAGAACTGCAATCCCCAGTATGAACTTTTGATGCATAATTTACAACAAACTCGACAAAACCATGATAAATAAGAAGAGTTTTAGACACTGACGGTTATATGGGGGTTTAATTGGACCTGTAGTGTACAGGTAACAGTAACCTCAAGAACTACGAATATGTGCCGATACAGAGTTTAGGCTTGAAGAAGGTTCATACTTTTTTATAAACTATAACATTTCATGTTTTTCGGTATACACTATAGGATGCAAAAAACAAAACGATAAGTTGATGGGTATAAATATAATATTTATTTATATTGCAACCGCCCCTTTAGTCATTTCAAGTAATATCACAAAACTTGAACTCTTCAGAACGCAACCGTAATACATTTTTGAAAATACAGTAAGCAGTGAATGATATTCAATTCGTACATCGCATGTGTGTGGATATGTTTTTATATTATAATAAATTACTATGGCAAACATTCACATTATATCAATGTGTGGGCAAGTACGCCAATATACTGCGTCACAACGTTATTATGATACGTGTGGATCCGACGTGGCGAAAATAATAATAATAAGAATGTTATTACAACAGAGAAAGGAATTTTAACGAACAAATTACGCACACGCGTAAAACCCCGTGTACTCAGTTAAATAAATAATAATATCGTATAAGATCTAGCAAAAAGGGGTCATGAAATAAAAAATAAAAACACAATCCCGGAGACTCATTTCAATTTTTTTTGTCACGAAATTATTAAGACACCGAGAGGAGTTTAAAATTCACCACCGCATTAATTTCCACGATTGAATTATTTTTATTATAATTTTTCTTATTACCCCTTCCAAATAAATATAAATACGTGATTTAGTCTCACAACACCAAGAGGAATTCTCTATAAAAACCTCAAAATCCAATATTAATAATAATATGAAGTTTCGTTTTGTAATTATTATTATTCTACGTAGTACGTAAGTATACTAATGTAAGTAAATATACCGGTATACTTAACGGGAATTCGGGTGGATTATTAGATACAAATAATGCAACAAAATACTCTTTGAATTGTTGGTAGAACCAGGGGCGTCATTTGGGGGATTCAGACTAGATATTGGCAGCCCTATTTTTTTCAATGTTTGGTTGGCCCATATAAAATGTTATAATTGCGCCGTCGCGCGTCGCGTCTTCAATAAAATGTAAGATGCAAACGCGCTGTAATGGTGCGAGTTTTTCGTAAGAAATCAATACTTTAAATTATATATATATATATTTCTTTTATTTATTTAATAATTAGGTAGTTCATACATTTTTCAAATATTTATATATTTTGTAATAACTAGTCTATAAGCTTTGAATGTATGGCTTTAATTTTACGCTTGTTAACAATTTCAGATTTGTACAACAATTAGAAACTCGCTTTTCTGAGAAAAACCAAGAATTATTTAAGATATTTCAGATTTTTGACTATACGAGCTTATATTATTTCAATCCAAAGTGTCCATCTTTAGAGTTCTTCATAGATCATTATAAATATTTTGAAATTAATAAAATAAAAGTCAAATCAGAATTTTCATCTGCTTAAGCTTTGCTTGAACATAAACATAACTTAGAAATGATTGTAGATGTTCTCATTGAACTTCCTAGTTCATTTTCAGAAACTTTATAACAAGATTATAAAAAAACATTTCAGTATTTAATAATAACATTTTGATGATAAAAATATATTCTTGCAAAACCTAACCCGTAAAATTACCGGACATACATTACATAGTATAAGTACAGCTAGTAGATATAATACAAATCTAATAATATATTTTCCTACCGTTCCAAATGATTATTAAAAATGTAATAATTAGTTGTATTAATCATATGAATGAATAATTTTTGTATTAATTCAAATGTATGAAATATTACATGTGTTATAAGTTTATGACCCTATAAATTAATATTATACTGTGTGATCTGTAGTAGCCGGTATGTACCTATATTCAATATTTAGCCATGGATGGTCAGAAAATATAACTTATTTTCCGTTGTACTACTGCAGATGATTACACATAAATATACATGGTGTAACAAAATTGAATTTGGTAAATTTAAATTACTTTTGTTAAGTAAAAAATTCAGATCACTCTAGTCTCGATCACATCCTGTAAAAGAGGATTAATGTAGGTGACATTGCGTACGCATGGAAGCACGTGAATTCATTAATGTTGTGTCTTTTTCTATTAATTTTAACTTTTAACTAGGTACCTACTCGTTTTTAGAGCCAAAACGCTAATTACAACGGATTATGGAGAGAGAGGAGGAACAAGGAGTCTTTTGATGTGACCCGGACCTTTTTTACAAACCAATCCGACTGTACTGGATTATTCCCCAGGTGAACTAAAAAAATAAAAACACCAACCAGCATATGATCCGTTAATATCTTTTCCCAACATTACAACAACAACAATGACTACAATGGCGTGTTGAGGTCTCAGTTTGTGCATAATCGTACATCTGACCTAAATGTATAATATTTATAATATTACTCCGGTGTTCGTCACCAGCCAGAGGGTCAGTGTAGCTACGCAAAATCAACTTTCACATTGTTTTTTTTTTTTTTTTTTATGTATACCCCGTACTAACGATGAAAGAATAACGGCAATAAAACTTTATAAAAACGCTCATAACATGATATAGTTTCCGGATGACTAAATTCTTCTTATAAAATATATTATATTTATTATAGGTACAATACGAAACTAGAGCATTAGCATTATTGATAAGCAAAATCCGTTTATTACTTTTTATGATGGAAATTATTTTTCCAAAAAAAAAACAACGAGGAATACGTAGGAACAGTTGTACAGATACTACGATTTCGCGTCTATACATTCTTTCAACTCATCGATTATATTTTATGTTATATAACAAATAAAGTAATTTCAATTTTAAGAATAATATTATTGAGTTTTAATATTTATTATTATTAATTTATAACATTGCTTGTAAAAATTTATTGTCATATCACGTTATGTATTGTCTTTATTAAAAACGTATTTAAAACTGTGACTTTTGTATGTTTAGAGTTATACATATTTAGGAAAATAAATGGAAAATAATTTGAAGTAAATATCTTATAATACTTCAAGCAAGAAATAACGGAAATAAATTAATCCATTAACAGGGGTCATATATTTCATTAGAAAATTAAAAAAAGGGAAAATTCACATAGAAACAAAATAGCCCATAACCTTTAAAATGTGAAAACGTTTAAAGCAAATTTGAAACTCAAACGTACATTATAATTGAAAAATATTTTGTATTATGATCAATACTTTAATTGCAAAAATTTTTATACATTTATAATCAGAAATAGTTTTTCCTTTTTTTTTTAATTATGATTTCACAAAAGTACCTATGATGCACCGTGTATATTTAATAAAATATAATTTAGTAAATGAAGATATACCCTGTTTTGTGATGTTTAAGTTTCGATTATTGTAATGGAAGTAATTAAAAATAAATAAAAGTGATTCACATGCGTCTTCGACTTAGGTAATAATAATTGCGATCAATATTACCAAACTACTTAAACCTGTACCATATAATTGAAGATTAAAACAAAAACACTTCACAAACCAAATATCAACCGCTATCATTACCGGAATAAAAATAGGAAAACATTCGATTTTAAAGACAAGATGTTATATAATATATAGTAATTCTATTATGCTTCTTGAATGTTTACTTTTTGAGTAAATATTTAAAATCATATTTAAAGTAAGAAGTTTAAATAAACAAGAAACGATCAATACCCGTTAAATATTATAGTTTTAAACTCAGTTCTTTCTAAATTGAATGGTTATGTCACGAGTAGAATATAGCATTTGCCTATATCCTCACTCTAAACAACAACATTACGCATTTTAACACACATTTTAGTCCATAGAAAATATAAACGTATTGTTTTGTATACTTTAAACTTGGTTTTTTTATGTTAAGTTATTGATATGTTTTTCCCTCTACCACAGTGGGGTGCGGTGGTAAAACCTTATGGGCAAGCGCTAAAATAAGTATACCTACCTAAAATCCAATAAAATGAATGTACTCATATTAATATTTTACTGAATATTATATTTATTACCAAACAAGTTTATTGTTAAATACATATTAGATATATAATATAAGTAAACAATTATACAATAAATATTCGTAAGCTTAACTAAAATGTATGAATATTTCCCAAACTTCGTATTCGAGAGAGAAAGATAAATTAATGCGGTCGATAATAGTATAACAGAAAAATAAACAATAATATTATATTTAATACATTATTATAGGTACGTATGTTTGGATTCTAATTTAGGTTTTTCGATAAGAATTATTAAGAACTAAAATATCGCCGATGACCGGTTCTACCACGAATTTTGCCATAGTGAAGCACGCCGCATGCACTGATAAAATGTGATTTTAGCCGGGTAGCGGTGGCTAATCAAATCGCATCAGAAGCGTTTTGCTGAGCGCTTTCGAGGACCATGTAAAATTGCAGTTACCACCCTCCCCCCCCCACACACAACCGATCTCATACTACAGCATAGTCTGAGTCTGGAAAAAACTGAGTGCTTACCTCTGTATATTAAATTGCCTATACAGTAAAACAATTTCTTGATATTTTTTACAAATCATATTATTGTTTATATTTATTGTTTTTGTAAATTCTTCAGATTAAACCGTGAGCAATGACATTTTATATTATTAAAAAGAACCAATAAGTACTATTTGTTCCCATTCTTTTTACTTTTATCTGGGCAAGCGCCGCTTACCTCGCTTGCCCTGATTGCACGTCACTGCTCTACCATAAAATTATTCAACAACTCAAAAATTATATTCACTACGACGAGACAGTCTTGCCTCATTACAATGTCGGCTGTTCGCAATGATAGCAGGTGCGGGGAGGGGGGGGGTAATTGGTAAGGTTAGGTTAGGTTATGTTATAGGGTAATTGGGTAAGGTAATTTACACCTTACTACTCCATTCGTGTTTCGTCAACAGACAATCCCCAGTTCCTCAATAACAGCTGTTTGGTAACAGATTTTATAGTTTCTATAATGAATACGACCCGTTATTCTATAATCGGTTTGGAAATCGCAAAAAAAAAAAAACATCCTTATACTACTCGTCTATATGTACTTTATTGGCGTAATACTGTATCAATATTATATATTTTTAGGGTTATGAAGTTATTCAAACCGACCAAACATTTCCGGTTCCATTAAAAACTCCCAACAATTCAACCAACCCCTATGATCAAATCCCATGAAGCATAATACTTATAGAAACGGAAGCTAAATACCATTTCCTAATAAACTAACCTAGAAAGATTATTATATAGTATTTTTTTAATTTATTTTTTTTGTTTATGAGATTTCGGCTTCATAACCATTACATCTCAACTATTATTTATGTAAGACTCAATTACGTCGTGTTAGTTTTGGGAGGGGGTGATAGCGGCTTCTTCTCTCCAAACGGTTGTGCCGCTCGGATTCGAACCGGTGACCATGCGTGGTACACACAGCCGCCTTTTGCCGCTAGGCAATGACAGTACTTCTATTATATAATAAAACTAAAGAAAAGTGTATCTAATAAAATATTGTTTTTTTTTTTTTTTATATAATGTATGACATTATGGGTGAAACCTAATGATAATTGTAGTTTATGACTACTGTGCAGATCAATGATTTACTTTACATTATAACATCCAAAAACGGTCATATTGTGTTGCCTATACGTTTTATTTTAGGCGACTTATTTATAAATGTTGTTGGCATCGGTTTTTGAACAACGTGCTTTGTTGTAATCAATATTCTAACAAGTTAAAAATTATCAACCAATTACATTATTTAATAATGCAGATAAAGGCGGATACTATTACTATTGAAATAGGAACTAAAACACGAATAAGTAGAGTACCTCCATACATTTTAGAACTTCATCTTTGTTTAGGGATCAGTGTTACAATCAGTACTAATGCAATGTGTTACAAACAAAAGTCTACTTCATTTGCTAGACAATAATACCAGTACACATTAAATGATCTACTGACCTTCCGCACATTTTTCTCTTCCCATGTACGCATATTATAAAGGTACCCTAAGTATTTTAATTCACTTAATATAAATAATACACACAAAGCCTTTACCTACAGGATGACTAGTAATAGCGGAATACAAACGTTATTTATATATCTGATTATATTTATCGAAATAATCAATATATTAGATCACATAGTTAATTATAATTTCGTATTTATTTGAAGGTAGGGCAATAAAGCAGGAAGGGCACATCACATTATTATATCGGAATCCGGTATCATTACTACATATTACATAGGTACTACATATTATAATAAAATTATAATTAAAACTGAAGCTCACGTAAACATTCATAAAATTTATAGGATTTATATAACTACATTAGCAACTATTTATTTTTTTTATAGCAATTTGTACGTGATATTGAATTTGATCGATCAATTAACTATACATACCCGGACTATTTGGATAGTTTAGCTGCCTACCGTTAACTTGGCCCATGAAAGTCAAATACAATCGACTTCGTTATACATGTTATATTATCCTAGCGCTAACCATGGTTCGAAATAAAAGCCATTCTAAATACGATTCAAAAGTTTTAAACGGGTACATTTAGTATCATTGAATGATTGATATCAATTATATAGTCGTTGGTATTAATGTTTGAAATTTTGAATAGTGCTGAAACTTTTACCGACATTTAATAAAGTCTGCACGGATTAAATAATTACTTTCGTTTCCTATATATTATCCCCTTCCCCATATAAGCAATTATAATATTTTTAGAGCCAACAACATATTATGTTAGATATAGGAACACAAAATCAATGTCCATTATTATCATAGTAACCACTACGGAGGGAAAAGGATTAACTGGAATCAATCATTGGAAGAACTAATTGACGTCACTATACTTACCTAGGTACATAATACATATTAAGCTGTATACCATCATAAAAATTTAATCCAACATAATAAATTGTACTCCGAATATCTAAACGAATTGTACAGGTATAATTACATTTTATACTAAGATTGGCCAAGTATAATTACCAACATCTATAATTGATGACGTGTGCAAAAATAAATGTTTAATCACCACGGGCATTATTTTTATTTTTATAAACGCGATACTATAATTTACTCAACTAGTTATAATACTTCATGGTTTCATGTTTTGGATAAAATTCATGTAGTATTAAACGAAACTCCATGTTAAATTAAAATAATAGAACTTTATATATGTTAAAGTTTGGAAATTATTATACAGTTAATGAGAAATTTTAATCACGGCAATTATTTAAAAATATGATTTAATATTAGTGCTGAAAAATATTTTTATATATACTTACTTAATTTAAACTAGGTATCTTTTCATACACGATTGAAAAATAATTGATAAATCAGAATAAATGTTATACTTGGTACACCTAATAGATTATACAACTTCTACATTGTAAGAGTTTTGTCAACTCCGAACATAATTTATTATAAACTATAAAACTAATAAATATTAAGTTGAACACGTAATTATAATTTCACGTGTAGTTCAATTAATTGTAGACAAACGGTGTGATTTGAAATAAATATCATGAAACAATAATAAACTGACGGTATATAATTCCAAAAAAAAAAATATAAGCAGTGCCAATAATAATTTTTATTTATTTATTTATTTATTTATTTATTTAAATATACGGACATAAGTCATATTACAGTTTTAATGCATATACATGATAACTTAATAATTAGTATACAAAAAGAATAAAATACAATATTTTAACATAACTAATAGTATTTAAATTATGGTGCAAAAAGATAAATTAAAGAATGTTATAGGTATACAATAAAATACTATAGATTGTTATACAAAATCAAAGGGATACGTGTTGCCAGCAACCATCAGGAGGTTTGCGGGGGAATTTACAATATAATTTTTATTTGAAAATAAAGGGTAAAATGGTTTTGGATCTCTGGTACTAAGGTTATTTATTTTGAAATTAATCAATGATAACAATTCCGGACAGTTAATAATACCTAATAATAATTTGTGAAGAAATCTAGAGAGTAAAATCATCCGACGCTCATTGAGTGGTAAAAGATATAGGAAATTTAATATATTAGTATAGGAACCGTGGGGAGGCCTGTAAATATTAAATTTAAAGCAAATGAAACGCAGGAAATTATTTTGAATAGATTCTAGTGCAGAGTTTTGTTTTGAGGTGTTATTAATCCAAATAAGAGGGCAGTATTCTAGATGGGAACGAACAAGGGAGCAATATAAAATTTTAACTAACCGTTCAATTAATTGTAGACAAACTGTGTGATTTGAAATAAATATCATGAAACAATAATAAACTGACAGTATATAATTCCAAAAAAAAAAATATAAGTAGTACCAATAATAATATATTTCATATCATAATATAATTCTTTTTAAATATTTTGCTGAAAATTGCATTTATACTCGATATAACGATTTTGAACTTTTGAAATAGATTATCCAACCAAAATGGTAACATATGTAGAGCTCCCCTGCAGTCCTGCATAAACGACCTGAACGTTATAATATAAAAAAAAAAGTGTAAAAATAGCTAGGTACCCAAATTATTTAAAAAAATTAAAAACAACTTCGTTAAAAAAAAATCGCAAAAGGTACAAGAGATATATGCAACATATACCTGTGTCATCAGTCCAAACAAAATTGTCAGCACAATACAAAAACTGTTTAACCACAAAACGGTACAATATCAGATTATTTCGTTCACAAACAAAAAGTCTTATTAACTAATTAGAAAATGGACAATTCAATAAAAAACTATTTAATATATGAGCGCCCGCTTCAACAGTATGCAACGAATGTATATAACTAATTAAACGATGTACAATAGTAGCATTCTGACCACTATCGTGTACGCATAACATATTTTGTAATATTGGTTCAATCAAATGGTCAAAACTATAGGAATCATTTTTGTAGTACACATTATCGACCACCGTTATTAGAAAAAATTCCAAAAATGTATAAGGAACCGTTTGTACAAACATAGCGCATGAAAGGTATGTAAGCTATACATATTATAAACCTATAGGCTATAATTATTGTTATTACTATTGAGTACACTCGTGCGTATTAGAAAGCAGTATTCCAAAGTATTAGCATAATATAACTCGTAGAATAAAGATTCTTAGAGCGAGAACCAGGAATTAAAACAATGACCAATGAATTTGCGATGCGATATAATTATATATAACGTTATTGATTCTATAGCACTGGGATTTGAATATGAATTACCATATTTGTTTTGGTCGATCGTGTTGTATTCTAAGTACGTTTCAGAACAATATACGACTAAGAATAAGATAATGAACATATTTTTGCATATTTTGAAATTTGTGATTTTATTTTTCTATTTTCACAATTTATTTCATGCATAGTTTGGTGTTTCGTAATACATATAATACATATAACTTATTATACATAGATTTTAAGATATTTATCCAAAAGCTTAGACAAATATGAAGTATTGAATATTGATTTTTTATAATAATTCTATATTATATATTTATTTTTATATTTCAGTCATATTTTGTGGTATTTCTTTTTTTGCATATGAAAATCAGTAATTATTATTACCATTATTTTAATTATTGAGTATTTGTGTAGTTGTAATGGACTAGGTTGTACCTCATATTATGGACAAAATTCGTTTAACACATGTCTGATGGTTGTGTCGGCATGTCGCGTGATCGTAATATCTTAACAAACGTCAAAATCAAGTCGAATAGTTTCGGTTGAAAAAAATTCAGTTTAAAAATGCACAGTTTCATATACTTCCTCAGTGCGAAAAATCATTTACACATCTCTATAATAGGTATTCACTATTCATTACCCGTCGATTAAACATCGTCTTCCGAGAAAAAGAAAGCATAATGCGTTATGGATAGAGAAGGATTGCTATTTAAATGTAAAATAAAATATTCATCACGGTACAGTACATAAATGTACGAAAATGAAATCACGAATGTATCATATTAAATTTGAAATTTGTGTATCGTCTATATAAATTGTATTATTTGTATATAAGTGGGTACACTACTTATAAATCCTGTATTCAACGAATTGTTCACCGCAATAATATGTATATTTAATAATAATAATAATCATATTTAAAACACTTATACAACACTATATACTTAAAACACCGAATAAAAATAATACATTGAAAAACACGTTAACCTAATAATCAATTTTTGTATGAAAATGTACCTATTGTGTGTTTAAACTGTTTAAAGCAGATTATTAATATTAATAATTATTTTAAAATGTCATATAAATATCAGTCAAATATTTGCCAGATATGTTTGATTTCGTAATACGGAAGACGAATTCCGGAACACAATAGTTTTTCCACATTAAGCCCCTCTGTGACTAAAAACTTAATTCAAAGGTTAGCCTCAATACGTCTTTAAGTGTTAGTGCGGAATTCGAACATTGTTTTTCAGTCATCACATCACGTATGGGCATACGCATAGGCCAGGTACACGGCCGGAATAATAATAATTATGAGTGTAACAGTGAACTCTTTGTATATGTGCGAGTGTGTGTAGCCTATTAATTTGAACAACGGGAAACATATTCAAGTTCAAGCGCAAAAAACAAAAATTATAAAAGTTTATTGTTAATATCATATTTTTGACCTATATTATAGTGATTAAAATTTTAAAGACAAAATACATAATAATTCTTGCGGTACGGATGCATGAGGTACACATCCACTTCTTCCTCTGTAAGCTGGTCAAATTATCAATGCCAACTTTAATTAATACAATGTTAATAGTCCATAAAAATTATTTTAAATTATACAGTGGCCAGGATAAGAAATTAAAAATCCTACGGGACGAATATTACCAAAGAACAAATTTATTTTGATATTGTTTATATATTATAATTCCTATACTCAATATTATGACGTGATATGCAGTAAGCCCAAGTACTATAAGCATTATTTACCAATGAATTTTGATTTCAAACAATAGTTTTCTATAACAATGAGTGACTATTACGCATGAGATGGTAATGTGGTATAGTGCTCGATTCCCGGTAAAAATCGAATCACATACTGCAAAATGCAAGGATATACTTGCCGTCGTAAAGAACTTCTCACGAAACGACTTTTTATCACTGGAAACACGTCTGTGTGAGCGAGACCAATATTGTTTTTACCGTAGATAATAACAACGAAAAACCGCAAGATAACGTTATACACCGAACTGTACGTACGTTAATCATAATATTATATACACCGCATTTAAATTTGAATACATTCAATCTATTGTCTAACCTTTCCGAATTTATCATATATCTCTCGATCCCGTTAACTCTCAAACGTATGCAATTTCGTTGAAAGCCGCGATTACTGATTTTGTCATATTTTGAGAACTGGTAGGCTCCGCGCACATTTAATGCCGCCCGCGACCTTGTCCATTCACACCGCACACACGTAATATATGACCTACAACTTCTCGCTGTACTTCGAGTGCACTACTACTGTGATACTACTACATACTGCTTCTGCGCCTACTACATTTCTACAACTATTGCTATTACTATGGCACGAATATACGGCGAGCATATAGGCATAAAAACGATGAAATCGATGCGTAGAAAACCAAACCTGTTTTATGCTGTTTTATAATGATAAAAAGCAATATACTGCGTACCTTGTATACGCGCGACGGATTACGGCGTATAGTGCGAGCTGAGCATTTAATTCGACCTAGATATCGGGTTTTACCGGTCAATTGTAGGCACGATAACGGCCAAGTGGGGTTGTGTGTCGGTGCAAATACACGAAAACTACAATACGAGAGAAGAGGGAAAAAACCGTCGACGACGTGGGGGCTTCGTCTGACCGACGATAATCAAAAATACAGCCTACGGATACGAGTCGTTGGCACACGCGGTGATTGTCGTCTCTGCCGACGTCCTAACCTAAAATCCGGTCTCACCGGCATCGAATGAAGTGAAAAACTGCACCGCGGGATTGCACGCTGCAGCACCACGATGATGCACGCGGAACGCATCTCGGTTCGCAGCGCACATCGTGCATAGTATACAGTATATACAACAACCATAATGATGATACTAGGTACGTGTATTCCATTTCAACCACCACCCAATCATTAATATTCGTTTTCACACGTCGTGTTCGGACTGGCTTGCTCCGAGACTAGGACGAAACGCGCATAAAATAGTGCACTTTGCGCGGGTAGAAAAAAAAAAAACAAACACAAAATAAGAACGTATTTGGATCACCACTAACCTCTGGGCGTCAACAGGTTCTCTTTGCTGGACATTCCATTGTCGGCGGCGGCAGCGGTCGGCGTGCCGTAACTCATCTCGAACTGGGCCGGCGTGAGCGCGGACGGCGGCAACTGGTGTCTGTCCGGCTTGTCGTCGGCGGCGGCGGCCGAGCGGAAGTACGCGACGTTGTCCACGCCGGCGGCGGCGGTGGACATCGAATCGGACGAGTTGTTGTTGGTCATGACTACGTTGTCCGCACGTCCGTTATTGACGGACAACGGAGCGTGTGAAGAATGTACGGCGACCGAAGACACTTCGAGTTCGGCACGTTGCGGCGGCGGCGGCGGCGTCATCGGGACTGGTGCGACTCGCGGCTGCGGCGAAGACGTCCGACGACGGCTGACATTCGGCGGTCGACCGACGGGGACTATACAGTCGCACGCGACACCGGGCGGCGATAACGAGACTGACGAGTGTTGCTATTCTTATCGCACTCCGACGACGATAATATTATTATTATTATTATTATTAGTACTATTATATTGCAGCTGTAGTTACAACGATCGACCTGGGAGTTGTAGGTACGATAATCACGCGCTAAAACCAAAACACTGCGAACACACAAGCGAGTTTATAATTAAATATTATATATTTATAATCGAACAAAATATTATATTGTTGCACGGATGCGCGCCAACGGGGGACGGTGATTGGGGGGGGGGGCACAATATACCGTATGGACCAAGCGAATCAACCCGGTGTGTGGTCGCGCGATGAGAGCACGCGGACAAGAGCTGAGGTACGCACGACAACGACGAAATTGAGATCCGTTCGGTAGCGAGCGACGGTATGCATGCCGCTCGTGTGTGCGTGTGTAAACGCGCCCCTCTCTCCGCCGACCACGTCCTCCGAAGCCCCGCGGTCCCGCCCGCCTTCCCACCAACGGAACGACGACGCGCGGACCAATACACACACACGCGGGCGCGGCGCACACCTCATATTATTATTATTATTATTAGTATTTTTATTATTATTATTATATACACACACACACACACACACACACACACACACATACACATACCTAGCTGCTTTTACCGTGACATTATTTCTCTCTCTCTCTCTCCGTCCCGTCCATCTTACCGTTTTCCGCCTTGGAATCCTTTTTTTTTTTCTCCTTCGCCTTCCTAGAATTACACGCATTTTTTTCCCTATTTACTGTACATTATTGTTATTATACGGGTATACGACGTTTTTTTTTCTTTTCATTTATCTCCACTTCGTACGCGATTTCTATTTTTCATCCGTCAAGGAGCGCGAGCGTTTTCAAGGTTTTTGGCGCGCGCGCCACAGCCTTCTCCTGTAGTCCCATGCACGAGGAGGATACCCGTTACGTCGAGTGGGCGACCGGTACATTTTGTGCGACGTTTTTCTCGTGTTTTCGTGTTTTCCACGTTATTTACACGTAATTGTGATTATCGTTATTGTGTCCACAGTCCACACTACGATAGCGCCATACCATCTTTAGGAATAAAATATCTGTTTAAGGTCCTGCTACCGACTATTTAATTTAACTAATTTAACGCCATTGCAGGTAGATTCAAGGAGACGAAAGATAATGGTTTAAACCAACTATAACGACTTACAGCCCAGGGAGAATGGGTTCGTTTTAATTAAAATAATAATTACTGATGTTGGGACAAGGAAATATAAACTGATACACAATTTCCCCATTAAATAATATTATTTATAATAGACGTGTTGTTGGTCGGGTAATCGAGTTGCTATTCCAGAATTGTATACAGTGATATTTATCTGCCACTTTCTTCTGACGTATGACCTAATATTAATAATAAATAATAATTAATAAAAATAAAACATAATATCAGGCAATGTTGGACATTATAACATATAAATATTTATATTTATATGACTACAGCAGCTGTTGTCGAATGTAGTGCTGTGTTTATATGAGTTCGCGCACTGTGTACGTTGACAGTGCGATTGCGGGCAGACATAGTGATTTACTTGGGTCGTACAGACTACAGATACAATCAGTTGCTTTTATTATTTTCCAATCACCACCCCCGCATGTGGTCGCTGCCGCATTTCTCCCTGAATTCTTTATCGCGTCCTGTTGCGCCGCATTTTTATTCGGCTACCTTAATGTATAGGTATATAAAACGATGCGTTTATTGTGTTCATTTATGAATGTATACATTTTAGGGGTAAGTATACGTGTGAACGTGTGTTTTTGTATGTATGTACCTATAGGTATTTAAAACATTCCGTTAACCGCGCCAAGCGTCCCACCCGTCATTATAACGATAGACCACACGTGGTATATTATACATATATACATCTATACAATATAGGTAAGTAGGCTTTCCAACGGTTTTGCAAAGCATTCTGTCTATTTCGAAGTACCGCACAGTGCAGTATATTACGCAGATATAATAATATTAGCTCACTGTAACACGAGTGGTTCTCACAACATTAGCGAATACATTATCAGGATTCAAAAAAACATAAAAATTACATATTACATCAGTAAGTTATAGTCTTATAATAGGTAGGTACTCTAACTCTTGAAATTGATCACCTACCTTATAGTCCAGGGTAGGCTTGTAATAAAGACATCGCACTGACATTCCCTTTAGTTTTGTACGGTATCAGTATTAAAAGAAATTTTGGAAATGGATGTCCCCTTAAAATATTTTATTTAGTTCTATACTATATTCTATCATAACATGAGTAATTAATACCGAGACCCTATAATTATGTTCCTGATCACATGTGTACGCAATCAAACACGCTCATCATTGGATCACGGCAATTGATGACTTAAAAATATGGTATTCCAAGTAATAAAATGTCATTAAAAAATGTATATGTTCAATGTTGTGCAATTAAAAATTATTATTTATTAATAATATTGTATCCTTTAAAAACGTGCTGCTCCAAAATAATAACATATTATGTTCCTTCTGTCTACGTGCGCCGATCTATCTGGGTGGCAGAAAATTTGATTTCCGCGTCTTCAAATCCGCGTATGGCGATTTATTGACTTCTGTAACATCTTTCGGGGAAACCACTTGCATCAATCAAAATTCATAAATAATAATTTATAAATTCATAACATGAAACTGTTAAAAATACACTTAGTGCAGTGAAAATCGAAAAGCACGTGAGAAGGGGAGAAAAACATCGGATGGCACCACTACGCCTGTATATATTATATATATAAATCCACTTGTCAACAATAATCTCCAGGATAACAAGCGTGTGTGTAGAATGTCAGAGTATTATTATCTATCTATATAATACTCCAGCAAGTACCCGTGACTTTTGCGAGCACAAATAATAATAATAATCGATTAAATATTATCATATTATTGTAATACGCATGTAATCTAGAATTAAAAGCTACTATGCTTCATGCTTCATGATGACGCGAATCGTTCTCAAGGTACAA
Organism: Chaitophorus viminalis; assembly: GCA_025469195.1. NCBI lineage: Eukaryota > Metazoa > Arthropoda > Insecta > Hemiptera > Aphididae > Chaitophorus > Chaitophorus viminalis. Next base: position 117,798 of record JAIPRK010000527.1, read on the forward strand.
CCTCTTCTTCGTTATATTGAATTCTTATAAAATCATATTTTATATGATATAATATAATATATAAGCCATATTATACATATAAATCAGCAATATTTCAACTCTTAAAACACGCATAACTATACATTATTTATTATTCATCATCACGCTTCCGCCATATCGTCGTATTAATACATATTAAAATATTAAATACAATGCCATCTCCATGTACTATATTGTTTACTTGCTGTTGGCATAATTTTTAATCGTATTATTGCCGTATAACATAATAGGTATGAACTGATTTTTATTATTATTGATGAAATCGTATTAAAAATATAAATAAAATTCAATGAAATTATACTCCGATAACACATTTTTATGTGTGAATGATTATTATAGACATGAACGTATTTTTGGAAAATTAAGTATAATAATATTTTTATTGTAATTAAATTTAGTCACTAAAATTATAGAAGAAAAATCTATTCCGGCAGACACGTATTGGCATTTAATGTATAAATATTTGACTAATTTATATTTATAATCCAGTAAGTAACAACAATTCTTGAATACGTAAATTATCTAATTTGTATTACACATTATGACACCCCACAATATACGTACGATACACTGCAGTACAGTGTACACGTACATATGGAATGTAAACGGACGCGGTAGTGTGAATCATAAATCAGGTTAGGTATCCTTTTGGACTTGAAGTACACAATTTACACACACACTTATAATATAAACCAAATATTTACGTTCTTGCACTCACTATTTCACTGATTCATTACAATTTTTTAATGAGTGTTAAAAACTAATATTTGAATAAATAAAGAGTGTTAATTATAGTAAATAATAATTATTTATTTATTTTAAATAAAATACTATGAAATTATTGGCACTAATTAAATAAAAGCATCCACTTCAATTATTTATTAAAAGTTATAAGTATGTTGGTAAAGTAATAAACTAATAACTAATGAATGACGAAAAGCCTCATTACCTAATCCGTACATTTCAGCATTTTATCAGATCAATATTAAGGTAGTTTTATAGAATACTTAATAAACTTTTCAAGTATTCGATAGACAATTTTTGAGTATAAATAGTATAGATAGTGTAGTTACATAAAAGATTTATTAAATGAAAATAAATATACAGGTATTTAGTAAATGGTTGTACAAAATATTGAAGAATCTTACCTATTTTTTTTATATTTCTTTATAAACCACATGGAAAATAATACATTATTTATGTAAATTAAAATGTAAATTTATAATCATCAAAAGTTCTATTCCTATTATTATTTAGAGACGTATAAAACTATAAAACATAATTCAAAATAATATAGCCACTAGGTTTGTTTTAAGAGTTTTAACATACAAAATATGCCTACTAAATTCTTTTATATCAAATAATTAGAACCTAAATATTAGTTACAAAAAAAAAAAAAATGATATAAGCAATGAATTTTAAATCATTGTTTTTATCATACCTACAATGAGTTTATGTGCAATCAAGGCCCCCACAAGGGAGTTGGACCTGCAATACTAGAGCCCGGCTATTTAAGGGGCCCATTGAAAATAATTTGCAATTTTTAAAATGTTAATAAAGATACTTAATTTATATTAAATAATCTTATGAAATAAAATTTTATGAATCATATAATATAATATCGTATATAATCGTATATAATATAAATTATGATTTATGTAAATATATAATATATATATATATATATATATATGTGTTGGCTTCAACAATAAATTTCAATGACATCATAACTGAGTTTACTGAGCTCAACGCCCGTAATATAAAATTTGAACTTAAAAAAAAAAAACCATAAAATAAAAATTAAAAATACTAATTATTTTCAACTAAATAATATTGTAATGAAAAAATAAAAAAAGACTATATTATTATCAAAATGCTTATGAATCTTGATATAATAATTTGAGGTAAATTGTATTATTGGAAGTTTTGTAAAGAGCCTGTGTAAACATTTAGTACAGAGGCCCAACATGTCGATATGTATGCAATATGTCGATGTACAGAGTACAAAATCGTTCAAAATTGATATAAATGAATAAGGAAATATATTATATACATAATGTATTGCAACAATAAAAAAATACAGTTGAGTATTGATTTGTTATACGTACCTTCCTACAACAACTCACGTAAAATAATCTACTCGTTTTGGAGAGTGAAATATTATCAAATTTGTTTTTCTACGTTATATTTACCGTTAATAACATATAAAGTATAAAACATAAATTTACATAATATATTATAAATTTAAAAGAAACTTCCTCCATTTTTATACGTTGCTTAAAAAATAATTAGAGTTAAAATATACATCAAACTCGAGTGTTAAGAGGAGTAAAGATATAACCAGTACAAAAAAAATATGTTGGTCGTTATTATTTTTACCTATTAAAAATTTGCAGTCGTCAGTCGGTACACAAATAATGAATTAATATTATACCAAAATCATAAATCAAATTAAGCTGTTCGCTGTAGACGATTTCGTGTCAAAAATAATGATTCTGTAAATATCAGTCATGATAAATTAACTCTTTCCTATAAAACTATTATCAAAACGTCAGCTACTATCACGTATCACAATGTAAATATATATTACAAGTATACATTATTATTATTATGCAAAATGCACACATTACGGTACATACGGAATAGTTGAAAAAAAAAAAAATAAAAAAGAAATATTTCTCGAGGTTTGGAATGATTTATATATATATATATATAAAATTGTGTAAAACAATATATAATCACCTCGTATATTATATTATAGAGTGTACACCATGGTAAACATAGAAAATATTGTAAAAATATCAAGCGTACCTAATTAATTTCAGTTGAAAAGTCATGTTTAAGTCGTACAATTAACTAGAACACCATATGAATATAATTTGAACTAATTGCTCGAATTTACATCTCTATATTCGAGAATCGTTAAAATAAATAATACAAACATAATAATATATTCACGTAGCTCATGTAACTTAGAAATATATTGTGTTTAATGTATGAAATTACCTGTAACATTTGCTATCTTTGAAACGATGGAAATATGATACAACGTACATTCGGTTATACAAAACACTATTAAGCTTACTGACTTACATATGGAGAGGAGTCGTGAAGTACATAAAATAAGAACTTAATTGGAGACAAATATTGTTTTTAGATCTTATACAAGCTCTTTTAAGATGATACAATAAAATGATTGAGGTACTTATTAATTATTCTGACTTTAGGATTTGTTAGGTACAAAATTTGTGAGAAATTCGATCTAAAGAACACTTCACAACGAATTCAAATCAGTTTTCAAAATGCTTATCGCGTACGTTAGAAACAGAAAAAGTTCAAATTCCAATATTGCTCGTGTGATAGACAAAGACAGAAAATCATGGCTACAGTCCCCTTAATTCGATTCTGAGTCACGCTAACTCTTGTATAAAATATATAGGTAAGTCGTCGTCGTTTTATGCAAAGTGCGTTGACGTACGCCATATCCGCCGCTGCCGCCATCCCGTTGGTGCATTATGCCTCACGTTCAAACCGAGATGAATTGTAAGTAACGTCATGTGAATAACTTTTTTTTTTTTAAACACCATATTTCTTATATAATTTGTCTTAACACCATGTTGCTAACAGTGGCGCTGTAATGGCATTGTTTATCTATGGCAGATGCCATTGCAGATTTGGGGGGTGGCTGGTAGCAGTGTCGACTCATTGATAGGGATGATGGGGTGATCGCCCCCTTCTAAAATTATAATTTATAAGTTTAAATATCAAATTTCAAATTTATATTGTAGTATAATACATATTGTAAAAAATAAAAATTGTGTTTCCTATATTTACACTAATAAATATTATGAAAACATTATCAGATAATGGGAGTTTAAAAATAAATTATTCAACACTGTAGTAATAGCTTAAGAATCGATAACCAATAAGGCAATAACTATTTGCCGTGATCCGTGAGTAGCGCATGCGATGTTTGGGCGATTTTAAAAGTCGCTCCTCATAACTATGACAGGAATTCAAAAACTAAGAAGGGGGAACACAATAATAATATTACCACTGGGGCTATGATTTCAATCGCCCGATATGCAAGCCACAAGGATTCCGAACTTGCTTGTGTTTATTAATAACTTTGTCCGGTCGATCTCGTTATCAATTATTATTTCAATTTGGTATTTGTTTCCAAAAATATATACATTGGAATTATTTACTTTCTAATTATGGATTCGTCCGCTTATAAAATTGCATTTATTAATTGAATTTCAAATCTATTTACGTCATATAGTTATAAACAAAAAATTAAATGGATTTAATTAAATAACTATATATATATATTGCTAGTAGGATATTTTGGTAATTGTTATGTTTTACTATTTTATATTAAGAATAATTAAATATAATATGAAAAACAAGGCAGCTAATTTATACAATCGGATCATAGCAAAATATGCATTTTAATATTTATTCAGCAACAAAGTATAGATAAATAATATGGATTAATACAATCCATATTCCATTACAAAAATACTTTGATTTGAATTCTATTATGTTTATAAAAAAAATTAATGTAGTAAATTTTTAATATTTTGGCACTACTGGTTGTTAATAACATTTTGTTAATAACATCCATTTTCTAATATCATTATTATACATTATCGTTAGGTATTTTTGCTATTTGTTGTCGATCATAATATAGACCAGTGGTTCCCAACTCGACTCTAAGCACGGACCACTTTTGTAAATTTTCAACCATTACGGACCACGACTGATTTATTATCACCCCTCCCCCTACACCATTTATTTTTGTTTACTTTTATAATTTTTAATCTATATTTACATAATAAAATCAAAAATTCAGCTTATATTTTAAAAAAAGTTTATGTATTACTATATTAATAAAAAAAGTATTTTAATTATTATTCAATGAAAAAATTGTACAAGTTTAAATTATTATTTATTGTGACTTATTACCATGCATTTCTTTGAACTGTTGTGTGATCCTTGGAATTTAGAATGATGCTATTGCTCAATATGGAAAACTTACGTACACTAGCTGTATAGAATATGAAATACATTTTCGCTAATTTTTATAAAATATTTAAAATTAAAGAATTGGTAATATTGAGAAAAATTCTTTAGAATTTCGGACCAATAGTTGAGAATCACTGATATAGATCGATACCCAGCTAATAACTTGTTAAGTATCGTCTATACTATACAACGAATACTAACGAAGACATATGTGCCTGAATATTTTATATCATTCACCATTCGGTAAAATATTAATTACTTTCAAGAATCATATTTTAGTTTTGTTCACTTGAATTTTGGATGTTGCGGGGCCGGACTCCATAAAACAGGCCGGTCTTGATATAGTTGAATAAGTTTCAAACTGCAGTTTTCATCAGTCCAGAAGCACTTCTCTAATTTTTTTCACTATGCATTTTAAAAAAAGTTTAAATCCCACGAAAAAAAAAACAGAAAAATAAAATTATGAACTTACATATCGACACGTATGTCGATTTGGAACCAAATAGGTTCCAAATAGGACCAAATTTTGTCTAAACTATAATAAAGTTACTTTGATGTATCGTTCACGAATCATTCTATAGAGTCCAACGAACGTTCGCGGACCTGTCTACACTACAATGAGATATGCCTTCATTCTCTCTTGTCACCCTCTTTTGTCTCCAACTCTAGGGCTGATATTACTTGTTCACGTTCAACCTATGAACCAGATGTACCCAATCAGGGTGCCACGAAACTATTTGAAATTTTTTTTTCTTTAAACGATTCCATATAAAATATAGCACTGTGAGTAATAAAACAGACTATACTTTATGTCTACTTATACTACTTTTTTGTACTAAAGCATAAATAAAATCAAAGTTTCAAAATATTAATTTAAATATACGATATATTACTATTGCGTATTTAGTATAAAAAGTATAGGGCATAGGTCATAGAGTATCTCCGGATTTTTAGAAAATAGCAATTGGTGCCGTGAGTCAAAATAGGTTGGGAACCTCTGCTCTGAACATATGCACAACCTTCTCGAGTAGCCATCCATATTTATGAATAAAATCTATGCGAGTGGCTCTGTACTATTATTATTCATCGATGATTCTTTTTTTATTATTATTTTGCTGTTATTATTATTATTATTAAAAAGAAAATATACTATAAAAAGAGTGAAGTAAAAACCATACTTCAAAAAACATGAGTGCTTTGACACTCCTATATATTTTGTAGAAGATTGATATCACGTCTTCTCGCGCTTAGGTGTACGACAATATTATTGAATCTAATTTGTATACCTACGATATTAACCAACAACAATCGTGGGACGGTAAACAATATAACACAATATAATACTGTCGTCGTCGTCATCATCGTAATTATTATATTTTTATTTTTATTTATTGCATTATATTGTATGTTATCAACGCTATGCAATGATTAAGTTTACGCTTAGTCCGCTATCGCCACCACCCTGTTTGTTCACCCCGTATCTTGAATCTCGATCGTAATATTTACCGAAAAATGTCAATAAAATAAGCGCACCCGTCCGTGTGCAAGTGTTCAGTCGTGATTGCCGAACGAATTTAGCGCTTTACTACAACGTATACTACATTGTACAACGCGTTATATATTATTATGGGTACAGAACGCGTGTGTTCTCTCATCCGTACAAAATCTCTGTTGTCTCCAGTATATTTTTATTTTTATAAACGAAATTTTCTTGCCACGCCTCCAACCGACACAGCGAAGATTGTATAGATACTCTTGAAACATTTAGTTATTGAACAAATAATATTGTATATTATAGCATATAATATCAAATATCAATATTATCACACTGCAGGACCTAGACACCGACCCTTCGACGCGCGATCTCACGGTAAAATCATCACGTGTGTGGTGCAGAGCCAACCCCTATCTCAGTGGCATGTCCAGAATTTTTTTGTGGGCAGGAGAAATCAATTACACAATAGTGATATCACATTATTTTAAAATCATTTAATAACTGTGAAATAAGTACTTAATAAAAAAAAAGAAACTTGATTAAAACAATAAGTTACATTTAATATACATATACATTTACGTATATATATTTTATATTATTAAGTACTAAGATATGTTAAATTCCTAATTTTTGGGGGCTGTAATCCTTTTATTCTTCGTTTTATTTAGTCTGGATGTGTCATTGATCTACGAAACATATTCTGAAGCGAACCGTGGCGCAACCAGGAGGCTCGGATGTATTTGCAATTGTTTTCGAATTAGTATACCCACAGAGGAAACGAACCAAATGGTTAAAACATATTATTAATAAAATACATTATATTATTTGGATCGTGATTACTGTTTTTGTGACGACAAGGCGTCATGGAGCATTCTACATATTTTATACGTATACCAATCAAATTGATTTTTTCATGTTACAACCTTGTGTAATAATTATGTCACGGGGAAATTTTCCAAGAGTGCAATTATAATCGAATAATTTTGAATTTTCCACCTAAACGGGGTCACAATATTATAATATATAGTCGCGTATACTATAGGTAGAGTAATGAGTGTCGAGTCGTGTGGTTTGGCCTGTATTTCACAGAGAATGTTCGCAATAAATACAATACACTTAATGAATTTATGTGCGAAATCATTTTATATTGAGTTACCTGTAAGTATAGGCTGTTAAATATATGAATAATTGTATCCCGAAACTAACAGTGGTCATCACGCGGTAAATATAACCTAGTGGATGTCAGATGGAAGAAATTCCGAATATCACATCTTAGTCGTGTCGCACGAATATCGCGAGCCCACCCGTTACACTACACCTATGCCTTATTAGTATCGCCACTCATTCGATTATCTGTTCACTGTTACAGGTACGTAATTGAAAACAATAACAAAAATAAAATATAATTTCAACTCAGTAACGCAGTTTAAAATGCTGTGGTATTTTAAGACATATTTTAAAGACCAGTGGATCGGGTAATTCGGATCAAATCCTATAATAACGACCAAATTATTTGAACGTACCTAGAATTATATCTTTGAAGGATTCCCATCTGTTTTTATCAACGGATGATTTTTATTCTAACATTAGTGGGTAATACACAGGATCTAGTCCTAGGATTAGATTTATCTAAGACTTATGGATTTCATCGGTCGGACCAGATCTTATGAAAAATTCGGTCATGTATGACAGACTTTTGAGTCCGTTACGGATTTGGTTCATGGCATATAGTTTTTTGTTGTATCCACTAACGTAAAAATAAAATTCCGCCCACAAACAAATACCAAATCCCCCAGTTAATAAGCAATTTTTCAATTGTTTTAAATTTTTTAATTGTGACGTCTGATTGATTAAAAGTTTTGGAGACGGTACGACGACGACGGCTAAATGCTTTTGTCTTCCTATTGGATTCTCCATCTTATAATTTTCTTATAATATTCTCTTTTCATCGGTTATCAATTTTAATATTTAATTCTACTGTGCGATAGTATTATTATTATTCTAAAAAAACTATTATTATTCTGTTATTAATTAATTCCGTATTATTTAATATTTTATATATAGGTAGTATAATACGATTACGTGACAATAATACTATACTTAATAATGATTTAATATAAACTATTGACAGTGAACCATTGAGTACATTTTTTTATATGTGTCCCAAAAATAAAAAATAAACCAACTCGTAATAATTACAACACTCGCGTTTCAAGGCATTCAAGCTCTGGAGAAAATAATATAATCTCACTTTTCCAAAAGCCATTTCATTTCGGTGATGGTGTCGGGTTTCACGTATTTATATCTACGTATTATTATTATACGTGCGACGTGCATGCCACGCCATACGAACTCTCCGGAGCCGCTTTTAGAACATTGAACATTATGCGCGCGATAATATACTCATTGTTTGCTTATTAATTTTCCACGCGTCCACATCGCTCATGTACGAGTATATATTTCGCCGAGAGAACCGAAAAGATTGGATTTCCAAAATATAATCTCAATTATAAATCTGTACATACGCGGTGTATAATGTATCGCATGGCGGTATATTGTTATTATATTATATTGGACATTTTCATCGAATATACTGAATTTTATTTTTATCGATATCGATTACGAACACAAAGAAAACAAAGATATTGGATAATATATTGTTATACCCCGTAGTAATTTTTTATCGGTGAAATATTTACTATACCAAGTATATGTTTTAAATATATTTTGTCTATGCCTTATATTTGTAAACTGCAACGATGCTATGTGCATGTGCAGTGGTCATGATACTGAAATTATGACCCTATGTTTCGGGAAAGAATTGGCACACTCTATGCAGCGGCTCTATACATTTTTTTAACAATGAAACTTTTCTAACTGTGGTAGTGGGTAATACGATGACTTAGTTGTTTGTTTAAATAAAAGCTGTCTACTAAAATTAAAATAATCATGTATAATTCCATACCAAAACCCATTTCAACATACACGGTACAGGATTTGGAAAGGTGCTAATGCTAAGTGTTTCAATTCATGGCTCTTCGAGTGATTACCTGCATTACCTCAACTTCTTGGTAAATCTAAAATAATTTTCTCCATAAAGACCTCAAAATATAAAATTTAAGTAAATTGGAAAAAAATAAATAAATAGTACTTAAATTTCCATTGCAAACTCTCTAAACCCTTTAAACCTTTGTTTTTCTACCGCGATTTATCCTGATAATCTGACGAATCGACTAAAACGTAAAAGTGGTATCGATAGTTATTCTTGAAAATTAAGCTATATACAATTTTTTTTTACAAAAAAACATATTATACTTTATAATATATATTTCATTCCAAAGAGTGTACAATATTTATTTCGATAACCTCATCTTCTGTTATTTATATACTATAACGCATAATATTCTTTTTTATACACATATAGTATGTATTATGTAAGTATTAGTAAAAAAATAATGATTCTGGAAAAAATTAATAATTATAAATACGTATTGGTCTCACTAGTGTCATATTTATATTTTTATATATAATTATAATAACTTGTCCTGGCTGATTGATTCGTCATGTCATCCTATAGTCGAAACCGCTGAAATTTTGCATACAGATAGCTAATATTAACATAGACATCTACTTAGAAGAGATTTTTCAAAAATTACATTTGTAAGGATTGATGGAAGTTTGAGCTCTGGGCTCAAATGCATGATTATTTTATCACTAACTGAATACGAAAGTAATAATATTATATGTTGATTTTGTGTTGATTTTTTGATGACGTATATAAAGTACCCAGCATATGTTTCGAAATCGGTATGATAATTCAAAAAAACAAACAAATAACGCAGTGACATAGCCTAATTTTAGATAATTTTACTCAATTATTCGAAAAACTATTGAGAAATTAAAAAAAAAAATACCTCCTCAATGTAGCAACGAGAGAAAATTTCCAATAAAAAATATAATAACCATGTATATATCAGAGCAATCATTCTGGTCGAAATAGTGTAGAAAGACATATAAAAAAAAAAAAAAAACAGGCACTAACCTTGGCACTAATAGAGTTACAAAAAAAGTTTTAAAATTCAACCTCTAATGGCTCTGACGGGGTTAAAGGTGTATAAAGGGTAAAAATGGAAAAAAAAATCAGCTTGCCGAAACAGCTGATGCCATATATAAATACAATATATACAATTCATAATTCATATTACTGGCAAATTAAATTCCCGGTTGAAGCCGGGTAACGATAGCTAGTATACCTACATATAGAGCTGAATAGCTGACATACTAATTGATTGATGTAAGTAGAACTCGTAAAAAATACGATGCGCGGGGGTAAACTATACAGTCCCAGAATATATGGTAAATGGTGCACACCACTAAAACATAAGCAATTATTGTTCATTATGGTTAATTCATATTCGTTAGGATAAAATACAGCTGTATCGCACTTTTATCATCAATGAGGCTGTAAAAATAATCCCTAGAACATTATATTTTCAAGAGCTGTCACTGGTATTTACTATGTACAAAGTATAAATAGAAAATACGATATGATATAAGGAGCGGCAAAACAATATTTGCCTTGCGGGGCGGTAATCGTGTTAATCCGTCTTTGTCCACAACTATATTATATTATGATATATTTTAGTGTCGAAAATGTTTCCAATTTGAAATTTCTACTGCGCAGCAGTGAACTGCGGTAAGTTTGCATACAACTTATAAGACTTAAAATATGTTACAGTAATATAGTTTTCAAAATATTTTTAAAAAGACATGTAGTATTTATTAATCGAAATTAGGCATTGGTTCTGAAATTCATCTGTTAATTATATTACTCGGATGGTGTGTGGTACACTAAACTGCAGTTGTGAATCGTTCTGCATTCATTACTATAATAGAAGTAGTCGACTTTCTAGTATACACGGTTTTATTGGTTCTCGTTAGTCGCTCGTCACAATGGATCTGATCGTCATAACTCATAATATTATTCAGATATAATATTATATTAATTTAGTCGCAGTGATGACAGTCGAACCGTGGATGCTATATTGAAGGATTATTGTCGTTTAATCATTAATCTTCGTTACATCTATATAAGCATAGGACCACAATATTATATTATATATATTATATCCTTTGAAGTCTTATAACGAAAACGACCCTTTCTGTGTTTGGTAAAACGGTTTACGCGTTGTACTTATACTTCGCAGCATGAGCATAACTCGTTAACGTTAACGTAAGAAATGGCGTGTACCCAAAGTCAATAATTATTATCTATTAATTTTATGTAAAAATGTTTTTGTTGTATCTTTTTTTTTAATTTTTATACTCTGCAAGATAGATTATGTTATGTTATCATTATTTATTATGACATTGTAAGCTATAATAATAATAATATTTATAAAAAAAATAATATTGTTGATTGCTATTTTTTATGGCACATTATCAGACTTTCGTCGAGTTCCACTAAATTAAATGTCAACGTGGGTCATTTTTATTCCAATGTTCAAGTTCAATGTCTTTCAGTCTCACATCTTATACATAACGATAAATAATGGACAAATTGTTAATTTCTGTACTTATTTGTTCGATAGATGTTCAAAAACGTAAAAGTAAGAACAAAATGCACTAGAGGCACAGTTGATTTTTTATTGCCACGCAAACTCGTCCAAATTCTATTTACGTTCTATTGACGTGAAAAAATCTATTTAAAACTTCTGATTTTGAAGCTCTAAATATATGTGTTATAGTTGATTTACAAGAAACAAATGAAAAATCTACATTTATAATTGATTTCAATCACATGGTGGCTGCAGGGCGGCACACTGGTCTGTTCATTAAATATTTTTTTTTTAAACTAAAATGAGGAAAAGGGAGAATTGTGTCTGAAACTAAATTAGAGTACTAACAAATTTTATGAAAAAGATTAGAATATTTAAATAAATAAAATACGAACTATAAATAAACATAAAATAAAATTTGTTTATATTTATTTATTAATATTTAATATTATTATTGTCTACATTTTTATTCATTATATACCTTATACATTACTATATTAGTGCACATAAATAGAATCGCGTTTACGGAGACAAACGAAAATTGAAGTCACTTAAACACATTATAGATACAAAAATAAATTATCTTAATTTCTTGGTACAACTATTTCTTTTGAAAACAGTAGAAGTAAAGTGAAAAGTGGAGTGTTTGGTCTAATTGAAAGTTAACTTTTTACTTAAATCTGCTGCTTGATTATTTTAATTATTAACATAAATAAATAAATAAACATCAAACCAATATTGATAATAACAACAATAAAAATCATCAATAATATGACAAAACGATATACATATAAAAATTACGTGTCGATAAATTATGTACCTGTAACTTACCTTCCATTATTAATTATTATATTTGAGATTTTCGAGTACAAAATTCTATAACTGCAGAATGAAACAAAATTGTTTTGTATAAAAACTTTATGATAAAACACTAAATAAATATATAATTTTTCGACAATAATTGCAATGTATACTGTATACGTATATGTGGTTTAATAACGTAATAATTAATAACATATTATGCTATACATAGTAATATGAAAATTGCAGGTCTCTAGAATTAATTATTAGGAGTAGAAATAATGAAAAATATTTCATTTTCGCGCTCCGTTGTGAATATGTATTATGAAGTTGTAGGTGCTATGGGATAGTTTTTAAAAGCAATTTTCTGGAAATTTGCCCACTTACGTTCCGTTTATGTGCCCAATTAAAGATTTATGTAAAGGAAGGACACGTGCAATACTTATTTCTAATGTGACACTTATATATTCAACCCAAAATATAGTAGCTATACACCTACACGAAATATTAAAACATGTTATAGGCTATATCATAACTATTATGATGTGTTGATAAAATAGTGTATATTTAAAAAAAATTTGTAGTGTAAAAATGTTAAAAAAAAAAAAAAGATAACATGATATTTTATGGTGATACTTATGATACAATTTATTGTGTATGAAAAAAAAAACAATTGATATAGGTAGTTGAAATTCTGTCATAGAAAACTATACGTCTATACATATTGTATATTACGGATTGTTGCCAATATATATTATAATTTTAATTCTTTGTTAAAAATATAATACCTTATAATGATAATAATAATAGTTGCATCGTAGCTCTTTGAATTTCAACTCTCTATGAAAATAACACAAAGAGATATTGGAATATTTATACATGAACACTGAACACACGGTTATAGGTTATATGTATTATAGGCACTTACTACCTATATAATATTGTTGCGCTCGTGCGCTGTGCAAAATGTGAAAAATCATGTTCTTATCTCGGAAAACTGCACTCGGAGTGAACGAAATCGATGCCAAATAATTAGCATTAAACCCAGAAATGGTAGAGCAGTGCTCGTGCACGGTACTCGTGAGAGAGTATACAACTCAATCAGCTGCTATTTCGAATTTATTTATGAATGTACATGTGTCTATACATAGGTATATATATATATATATATTTATGAGTGCTGTGTGCGTTTGAATTCGTTATTAATTTCATGGTCCGGTCCGCTGTTAATTATTAATAAACACAATGCAAATGTCACCAAGTCAAACATACGTAAAATAATACACACAATAGTACAATATTATATAATAGGTACACGTATAGGTACATAAAGTAACATGTTATGATGTCGGCGACGCGACGACAGAATTATATTTTCCAAATTTCCATTTCGCATAAATACATTTTAAAACGTACCTACCTGTAATAATGTAAATCAGATTTGCTCTCGAGTTGATTGCATTGCGTATTCGTGATTAAAGTTAATACGTGTTATATATTATACGTTTTGAGTGGCTTACACCTAATATTATAATATACGAGTATATATGATAAAGATTGAATTTTACGTTACAACGCCGCGGCAGTGTTTGCATCCCTTTCACAGTCGCAGATATAATAATATATTATAATATTGAATGTAACGCCCTTGACCTTGACGAAATCCACCAAGTGTATGTAGCTGTGTAGTAGTGACAATGATTTTCAGTAAAAATTGTAAATAAATAAACAAAAGCGTATACTTATGTGAACACGATGAAACGAATCGGCACAAAAACTCAAGCTCACCTGCGCATCGCTCGACCGTACCGGTAAAAATAAATAACCAAAGTTCAGTTGTTGTAATATTGTTTTGTGTCATTTCAAATTCATAGATGCAGGATGAGGTTACACTGTGCAATATCAATACATATATTATGTACCTACATACGCATATCATTCGTGGCACATGCGGATGTTTTTTTTTTTTTTTATCTTGTACCTACACCACTTTCTCATTTGCCCCGATGTAGAAGGATCGAAGATTGATGTAAAAGTTTCACGTAACCTTGTTTCTGGTATCGAGTTAAACCTAAATAAAACTTTTTAAGAGTATTTTCGGAATAATTGTGTAGGTTAACGGAAATGTGTGATAAGCTACGGGAAACAAGTGATATTTTACGATACGCGTATTTTTAACATAATTGATCGGGTGGTTTAAAATTTGAAATCAAGTATTAAAAATTGTCTAGCGGCATTAGGTTTTCTTGAAAACACACCACGCAGACTAGCTGAATCGTAAATGATGAAGAGACTTATTAAATTAATAAAGACGTGTTACCAATGGATAGCTTGCTCTATAGTCTACATGTTACCATTCACGTGATGTTAATAACGAATCATCAAATTTGCTTATTGTAATTTTCTGTACAGATTGTAAATTTTCTTTGAATAAGAAAAAAAAATAGGCAACACAATATTATAATGAAAACGAAATTAAATCTGATAAATTATTTTTTGTAAATTATAAAATATAATAACCATAATGGATATTGGATTCGAGCGTAGTACGTAGAATTAAAACGATTGTACATTTACCATGACTTAATATTATGTTTATGTATTAGATTCTACTGATGTCGATCGATTAGGGCGATGGTGGTACTCGCGTATACATTTCATAATTTATTTGTTTATATCTAATTTCATTATTGTACGATTTTATCGAAAAAGACCGATGGAGTTTTGTTGTGCAACAGTTTTCCATTGTACTACACGATTAGCTTCAATTAAATAATAAATAGATACCTACTCGTCATTAGGATAATGTTAACGGTTGTAAAAATTTGAAGTACCTATTATTTTTCTGCATATTTTATGCATAATAATAATACTCTTACAACCACTTGTAGATATATTTAAACTGACTGTAAGTATAAGTATAGTATAGTATATTATCATCTTTACGTATTAAACATTAAAGACCATTACAACATTGTCGGGCGTTTAATACGAATTTATTTTGAAAAAAAAAAAATGTCAAGTTTTATCTTAGCGAAAATTAGATTTGCTATTAATAATAGAACGTATAAAGACTTCAAGTATTTTTCGACAATTGAACAATATTGTTTATCATCATGATATATAGGTATACATTGTCGTGTCGTCTTAACTTTTTTTCAACCAGATTAATGCCAATTATAAGTGAGTGTATTATTTGCGTGCTCAAACACTTATATTTTAAGAATATCGATCGATTACGCATTTTCCGTTGAATTAGTCACAACGCAGAAATATTTTTTTTAACGTCACTGCGCAGCAAACAATATATATATGTAATGTAGATCCATACTAAATATACATATATACGCCTTATAGATTATTATTAATATTGTATACTATATGCGCTCAACGAATGTAACTCGTATGTATTATATTATACAGGACTTATAAAGATAAGTTTACGTACTTATGCAGATATATATATATATATATATACATATATGCATATATGTACTAGTATATTTAATAGATTATTATAAAATATTATGTAAAATGGCGTTCGCATCGTGGGTTCTCGGGCTTACGTTAAAATGTATATGCACTAAACCGTTCACGGAATAGTGTATACGTGCGCATATATATATATATATATACAGAACAAATACTTGTTATTATTTGCCATTGTTCACTAATTGTATACACACGGCGAGATTAGGCAGTGCTTGCAGTGTTCCGGGAACGGGAAATAATGAAAAATTTAGAAAAAAAAAAGAAAAAATTGGAATAATACTTACTGCATATGATATTATATAGGGCTGAAACATGTGCACTTCGTCCTCTCTACGCATAGTCCTGGTTGTGTGTATATTAATTTCATCCAGCTGTATCGTATAATATTATAATAATTAATAATATACGTGTGCGTTACACAATCGCCCGCGCGTAAAAGTATATAAGATTGTTATAGCGTGTTTCTTGTACGTGTATGTAATAATATTATTATGTATACGTTACGAATGTATAAGTACTCGAAGGTTTCCTGCATGAGTTATCATTGCAATTTTTATCATGCAACGCGCATGTACTGTACATCATGAATCATCAATCAGAGAGGAAACTTATCACGTATATCAACAATGTGTGTGTGTGTGTGTGTATGTGTGTGTGTGTGTGTATGTATGCGTCCGTGTGTGCTTTCAACAATTTATTGACGTTAAATCGTGTTTATACAATGTTTACATATATTATATTATTCCAATATACCGCGGATACCTTGGCGCGATTCATATTATGGAAATAATGCTTGATGTACCTATAGGACGTCTGCCGGTGTAAATGATAAATTATAGTTTTCGTTGAACTTTTGTTGTATTACAAAACATGTTTGCATACGCACGATCCATAACGAACTCTGCAGATCCTATTAGAAAATCAAAACATTTGTATACGCAGAGTGTCCTACGATCATTTACGATATTTACGAAACGTGATCAAGGTCTGTTCTTTTTTTTTTTTTGGTTAATACTTTTATTTATAAATAAAATAACTTTATTATCGTCAATAAACTATACAATTCGTAGTGAGAAAAAAAAGCTAGAAAACTTCAATGAAGGACACCTATATAGTTAAATCAATGCAAAACACTCTATATACAATATACCTATATAAATAAGTTTGGACAATTATCTATGCGCTGTTCTGCAAATAAAGTCTTTGTTATAATATGGCATGTATAAAATATTATAGCAGTGTTAAATTTTACTGATTTTCAGAAAGGATTTATAATTTTTTGCCGCGCGGTGATTATAAATAAACTAAGATAAATAACAATATCATAATAATAATATGATTTTTTACATTATTTTTACGTTATAGTTTTAGCACGAGTTCCAACACGTACGGTACCTATAGACTGTTATATATGTAGAATTTGAAAATAATAATATAATATTATTACCGGAGATACGTTTTGCACGTGAATACGATTGGTTCGCTCGTCCGTATTGAAAAATCGCAAAAAATTTAACACGTATATCGTATATGGTGTATAATTATTAATTTATAATTGTATTACCACATGGTATTTTTATCAAAAGGTACAGGTGATGTTACCTAGGACCTACATTGTTTGGTATTTTGACGGCGAGTATTGTGCACGAGTTACGTACTATATATTTAATAATATATTCAATGGCCTATGCATCTAGACATTTTTCAGAATGCATTTTTAATACAAAAGTGCAATTATTAATACATGTAATAATATATAATATAATATAACTCGGTAGATATGGTTATTATTATTATTATTTTTCCAGATATAATTCTCGATAATTTTTTGTTTTGTATTTTTAATTCATTAAAAAATAAATGGAAATACGAGTAAATATTAAATTATACTTGAACAAAGAAATAAATTATATACATATCATTATAAATGTGATTATTAATGATTTCATATAAACATAATAGACTCTTGTAATATGTAATTAAAGCTTGATAATGATAATAATATCTTGATAATGACAATGATAATATAATAATTAAGATATTAATACATATATTATAAATTCAATAATTAGTATAATAAAAATCAAAATTACGAATAAAAACACAAATAACTGATTATTGTGTGAATAAAGAATAATATTTTATTTTAAATAATTTTACTATTGAATAAAGCAAAATTATTCTGAATTGTTTTGAATTTGTTGACAAATTAATTATTTTAAATAAATGTAGGTATAAAATAAATTGTGAATAACATGATAATAGAAATATAATTGTTATAAACAAAGCAAATATAATATAAATAATAATTAATTTTAATTTTTAGTTGACCGGGGTCAGCCTAAAATATTTCACCCACCCACCCTGCACAAATTTGATATTTTACTAAAAAAAAAAAATCAGTTTGGTTAGTTTAGTTGGTGGAGTTATTACTTATTAGAGCTATCGTATATTATAATATACTCATAAGTCATAATTAAAAAACGGATCTTTAGGTTTTTACATGTTATATGTATTGGCAAAATGCAGCGTAATGAGGATGAAAAATATTGACAGTTTATCCATTTCATTTATCTATTTTAATATATAATAAACTATTATTAATAATCTTATAATTTTATTTATTTCAAAAAATTTTAACGTTATAAACGATGACTACCCCACCGGCCAAAACCCTCCCATAATTTTGACCGGGGCAAAGCCGCAGTTTTTTCGATGTCCAAGAAACTCATACCATAACATTGTAATTGAAAATATAAATTTGACCCGAGTACATATTTTGTTATAAATAGGGAACATACCGATTTCAATAAAGTTAAAATTTCAAGTTACCTACGAACGTTCGAGTTAAACTTTATTTACGTTTATGAGGAATATTAAATACTTGAATACAAAATAACCAAATAATGAATAAGTAAATAAATCTAAGAATCGTACATTTAAATAATGTAAATATATATATATATCGTAAAAATTAAAATAATGAATGAAAACCAACAAAAATAATCAAATGAAAAATGATAAATGGATATAAAACAATTTTTTACACAATAATTTTTTTATTGGACTAATGCCCAATTCTGCTTATTCCGACGTATATACTATAAATCCTGTAGATTTATACCGAGAGATGTAATATACTCGCCACACGTCTGGCCATAATGATAATATTATAATATTATGCATGGAATTTTAGTCGAAACATTTCGTGTTCCACCACAGTGCCATACTGTTTGTTCACCTTTATAGAAGTATGCCATCGACTATCGGTCGCAAGTTCAGCATCTGATGGTAAATGATCCTATACCGGCCTATTTTTCGATTTTCTTGGCACCACGATAATAATATGCTTGACAACTACTACTTTTACTAAGAGACGTGCCGTTATATTGTTTGGCAAGGGGAATGAAAAAATTAAATATATTACTGATTAAAATCTAAAATTTATTATTTCATTTACTGAAATATCATGGGCTAATTATAATATTTTCTTTTACCTAGTTATCGATGTATTTTAGATCAATAAAAAAAAAAAAATAAAACGTATAATTATTAAGCTTAGCTTCACTCTTATCGAAGCTTTAACACTCTATTGCTGATAACCAAATAACTATAGTGTGCTTTAATCGGAATTCGTATAAATTTTCAGATAATACTAATTTATACTATAAACATTAGACATTTCTGATTTCACTGGAATTTAATATTAATGCTTAAAAAAATGGTTTGCGACTTTGAATTAAACTTTTTTTTTAATTGAGAAAAACCTATGAAGAATTATGTATTCAATTTCCAATCCTTTAATTATTGAAGTTGATGGATTTATAAGACTTAATAGGTTTATGTACAAACTAATAAATATTAATCCACATCTTTGTTTATTTTATAGAGTTTTGTCAACTTTTGAAATTCAAAGGCTCCTATGAGGAGTCTTCTAAATGATTTCAAGCATTAAAACCAAAAATTAAAGATTTTAAAAAATAATGATTAATGGACATTTAAAATTTTTGAAAATGTCTTGTTTAAAGCAATAGTTCTACATGAAGTCATGAACTTCACCCAAAAACCAAAAATCATGTTGTAGTAGTATATGAATAGTAAAAAACTAAAGAAACTCGTTAACATGAAAAATTGTGTACATTTCGTTAAGTAATTACTTCAAATTAAAATCAAACGATTTTTTTTTAAACCTATAGATTTATAACTAGAATTAGAAACTTACTTTATGTATCTAATAAAATAGATTATCCTTTGTAGGTGTAATACATTGTGCAATGTATATATTTTATTTATTTGGGTTATCAATGTCCACGATTAATATAATCGTAAAATAAAAGTTTTTCGTTCAAACTACAAATCTATATATAATATATGTTCACATATTTTTTTATAAAGTAATCGCAAACATCCTAATAATAATTTGTGGAGCTCAGCTGTTTTAAGTTTAATTAACATAATATTTTTAAAACGATAATGAAAAATTTTCACCTAACCAGTAATTATTAATTAATATAGAATAAAAGTAGGTAAGTAATAAAATATAAAAATATTAGGATAAATTTCAATTTCTTTGATGTATACCTCGCATGAAGTATCTAATGTAATATAAATAAATCAACGGATATACTGCAAACGGCGTTCAAATCTCCCAGTAAAATTAAAGTGGCGAGAGAAAATATAATTGAAAATTATATAGATGGTCAGTCGATAAATAATATTTATATGTGTTGGAAACGACACGTATTGGCAAAGTGACGAGAGCAGTTAGTTAGGAAAGAATAGACGAAAAAGGGTTTGGCTAGTTATTATTTTTGTATTTGTTTTAAAGTTCAACAATTTCAAGAAATATCATAATTGCGCATAATTACGCGCATATAAAATATAATATGCTACTATAAAAAACGTGTATTTATATAAAAATATTCGGAAAAAAACGCGTCAAAACGATAATAGGTATTATTTAAATGTGTAATGTCCATATTAAAACGTCAAATGAATTCCGGTCTACAGCATCTGAAACATATTCCTGTATATACTCGCCATTAACTCACTATTAGAGTAAAATATGCCGCAATAATATACACTAAAAATTAACACACAATGTGCAATGTTTATTAACGGATTAAAACGTTTATATTAAAAGTATAAGAACTCGAATTGCATAATATTTATTGATAATTACGTTATGTCAATAATACCCACTTGACAGTTGGACATGAGCTAAGAATGTGTGTGCACTCGCTTGCATAAGCTAGTCATATTATATCAAGCATTTTGCTAGACCCCTATTACGAGCTAAGCAAATATTATAAAAAAATGGTGTTTTTATAATATTTTCATGAAACTATATTTTTTTGTAAATTATATCATTTATTATTTATTTCTTTATTTTTTTCATCTATTTTTTATAGAGAACTTCGGCAACTATAGCCTTTAGCCCCCTCCCCCATTTTTTCGATTTGTAGTTTTTTCATAGGTTAGACAATGGACAGTATTGGACACACGGACAACGCCACTAGAGTCGTATTAGATCCGATTGCTTGCAGTGATGGGTGGTGATTAAGCGCAGCACTGAAAGTGACTTCGGTAGACCGTTACGCCACACCAAATCACAATATTATTTTATAGTACACTGCTTAATGGAGAGTTGAAAGAAAAACATCTGAAAGGAATTTCTTATAAACAGATCAAAGTTTATGTAAGAAAATTTACGACGATATAGCGTTTTAAGAGTTTATCGTTACTGTTTTTTAGATTCAAATTAAAATATTCTCATGCTAAAATACTCATAATTCATTATTATAAAATAAAACACTCATAGGCTTTTTCTTTTGAAAATAATAGTTTTTATACAAGACACTTATCTTCGTTAAATACTGTACAAATTTAATTATATTATTTATTGTTTATTCAGAATAACAATAAACAATTAATGTGTAATATATTTAATAAGAAAAAAATATATAGTTTCATATATCACAAGAATTTTGCATTATTTATAGTGTTTGTCCCTCTCGATGAAGGCTTTTATTTTAATTTAGTTAAATGCATGATACTGTATTTATAATAATTTCATAAAAATTAATTCTTTGATTAGTTACTTATGTAGGTATGCTTACGATAGTTTATTATACACTATAAGATGGGTGTGCATGTGCTGTAAATTGTAATGCCATTTCGTTATTGTTGTCTAGTCGAATAACGGTTACGACGTCTTGCAGCGTCGTAGAGACGTAGAACAATCACATCGTCGTCACCGCGGTCTACACAACGAATGGGCCCGCGGCGCGTGTGCAAAACCTATAACTATACAGTGTGGCACAATAATGCCTGTATAATATCAACAAATAATACAATAACGATCACAATACATTGTTATGATAATAAATCATAGCGTACGCGACTAGCGGCGAGGTGCGGTGGACCTAGGTCAATAAACCGATGTCGGTGCTGCAATGGTGGTAGGTCGTGAATCACAATAGTGAGTTTTCCCTGAGCGTGCAAAAAATCCCAAGAAACCGGTTCGCGTAACGTTTTATTTCTTCGCTTCGCATAATAACCGATCCGTCTATATCTCCAGCAGGAGACAGCTCTCGTCTGATAATTTACGACATAGTATGTGTTTATTTGTATTTCTATAATATCTAACAGTACTGCGACGTAGGTACACTTAACTTAAGACCCAACCCACTTCTCGAAATGAGATGCCCTAACCGCAAGCCGTTGAAAAAGATAATCATTTGATACTCTATTATCACTGCTTCTGACAGCCTCTGATGAAGATTTACCACTTACTGAGGTCTCTGTTTCTTTAAATTTTTTCAGTCTAATTCAAATTAAAGACAAATTATATGCTGTTCTATAGTCTTTAAAATAAATTGCTTATCATTTTGGTGTTTCCTATACCTATTTAAATCTTTCTGATATTATAAAAAAACGGTTAGGTTATACGAACACAACTCACCCGAGATCTGCAAAAACTAAAATGAACGTAATTAAAAAGTATTAGCCAACATTTAAAGTGACTTATTTACAAACTTTCGATACCTACTACGTGTCGATTCTGTGAAAATGACTTTACGTCATGTGTTGTAGTCGTTGTGGGTTTTAACGGCGGAAATGTACGGAAAAGTTGAAATAAAAGATTGTTGATAATATTTACAAAAAACTTGACGCAAAAATGCGACCCTAACAATACGCACATGTATCACACGTGTACTGGTCAAATTGTTTTTCATGACCATTAGACAGGAATTTATAGGCGTTTAAGGATATTCTGGGTTAGATATTATAAAATTAATCGTTCAGTTAGTGTGCAGTTGGTATATCATTAGATTATTTTCAAATACTTGGCGTTGCAATCCATGGTATCCTGTTTGCAAAAATCGCAATATCTTGCGAGAATAAGTACTTGAAAATATAATTATAATATAAATAATAATTATAATATTATTATATTATTATATTACAAGATTTGACAAAAAAATTGTTTTATTAAATGCAGTGCGAGCGTTATTCGTCGTATGCCATTTGCAGAACCATATAGTCAGGCGCATACATAGTGTTACCTATCGTTACAATTGAAGCCTCCATGATATATACTTGAACGTATATGTATAAGCTTGAGAGTTTTCCATATGATAATATACATATTGATATATTATATTATATCATATGGAAAATTTTCAATAGTTCAACTAAAGTGACTATTACACGCATGAATTATGTTTGGTCATAGTGGTTGCAGAAACAATTGGAAAATTGTACGCGTAAACGCAACTATTTTTTTTTCTCAGGACTTGAAGCGATGCAAATATTTTTAAGTCATTGGCTTAGTATAAACATCGAACATTATTAGCATTATTAGGTAACTCATCTACACAACACGATCGTATTATCATGGTGTTTATTCTTCGCGCGTTGTATTATAAACTTTTCGTTTTTTCCGGTCGTATACATTTTACAAACGCGTTTACAACTTTTCTGTATACACCACTATCGTGTAAAACGTGTAATGCGACGATCGTGTGGCTGGGGCGAGTTCAATCGATTTTCCTAACCATAGACGCTATACGCTGTTTTGTTCAACCCTCCTGCTTACCCATAGCTCACGATAAATTCTGACCGTGGGTCGCCCAAACGAGATCACACTATTTCCGTGCGAAAACGACATTCTATATTATATGATATAGGTACGTATGCAGTACAATGAAGAAAACAAAAAAAATAAAATAAATAAAAACAGCAGTTTTATCACCTCTTACGTATTATATTATATCTCGTGGTTTCCGGCGGTGACTGGACATGTCTCGACAGGACCTTGAACTTCTCCAAACGCACATGGAAGAAAATATAATAATAATAATAATACATCATAAATTCATAACATTGCAGTAGTTACTGACTTATATTATAGATCATAGGTGCAATTCCAGTTTTTATTTGGAGGGGCTTCACATATTTTAATGAAACAGATGGGTACCACCCTCTCACCACCTCCTGTTTAAATAACTTTAAAATACATAGCTTTGTGTGATATAATATAACAAAGTTAATGTATTATAATAATACTTTTTTCAACCACCTTTCTACATTTTATATATTATAATACATCTATTACTAAAAGGAAAAATATTTTTATTTAGTTAAATAATCAAAATTATACATTACAGTTGTTTAATCATCGATTCGAAATTCCGAATTTTTATTCTAATTACTGATTTGTAATACTATTATTAAACTTATAATATTATACTCTTTGACCTGTGGGTGTATCCGATATCTACTATGGAAAATACATGAATAAAATCATTTTTTTACTATATTATGTATAATATATAATAATCAAAGATTAAAGATTTCAATAAACATAACATTTTTGGAGAAGCAAATTTTAATATTGGTGGATCTAAGCCCCCTAAAATGCACCTATGTTATAGATAAGTACATCCATAGGTGGACATTTTAATATTTTATCATGAAATGTTTGTGTTTTTTTAAGTTTTACTTTTTTTTTATTTAAAAAATACCCACGAGTACATTTATGTTAAGTTAACATTTAGTCTAATATTCAGAATTTCTAAATACCAAACTATTAATTAATGATTATTCAAGTATAAGAACGAAAGAAATAGTTAGCTTCAACAATTATTATATTATCTACTACCATTGCTGAACTCATTGCACTTCGTACATTAAAATGATTATAATTTACATTAATCAACTACCCAGTTCGATTAACAATTTTTGTATTTTCATATTTTAAGAAAAATATTCTGCTTCAAAATATTTTAATTTGAAAAGAGACTGGGGCTGGGGGCGAAATATTTTAACGAATAATTGCATACTTTTGACAATGCATCTGCAATGATTAAAAAAAAAAACACACTTATAATCGAATTTGAGCACCGGACCCCAAAAAAGGTTTACTGTCTCTAAAATCTTTTTCGTTGTGTAGTTCCAACATGTAGGATCATGTGTGCGTGGTTATGTGCGTTTTAATCATGAACTTTTTACCCGTAAAATTTCTACTGCGAGTTCTGGGTTTTACGACCAAAGTTTTGTTGCGTCAAATTAAGAACCTCATATATAGTATAGTTGTTCGGTGAGACGTATGTATGTTTAAAAGTATTAAACAATAGTTAATGATCGAAAAAGCCGTTTCATGTTTAAGTAGGAGTAAACTTAAACGGATCACAATTGATGATGAGGTTTCAACAACCGTAGTTTTATAAATAATAAATAATTAATCGTACCGCTTAGTGCATATGCTCGTCTTTGTTATTGGCAAATGTTTTCAAGTCGTGTATTATCGTCATCGTTCTTCGTTATGGTTCAAATACTTTCATATTAAGTGTATGATTTAAGTCAAAATATATGTTTAAAGACAATTTTTATCTGACCATAAATTATGGTTGGGTTAAGCCGATTTACTTTACAAGCCTTTTATATACTCATAGGTGATAAGCATACTAATATGTCGATGTAATTGTTCAAAAAACGATGATTACAGTGCATAATATTTTATCCATCGTTATTCGTTTTAAAAGTTAAAAAAGTTTTTTTTTTTTTAAATTACATAGTTTTATTTGCAAACGTCTGCAGTGTAAACGAACTGAAAAAATATTTCCTTGTGACGGTTTGAATGCATTTTTCTGGGTTTAAGGACCTAGTTAAATTCTAGATATAAAACATTTATTTTTACGCTTTGCTGGATAAATTGTAAAACGAACGATAAACTCACGGAACACTATATCGTCGTTAAGTTCCCCACATCAACTTTTATATGCGTATAAGAAATTCCTTTCAGATTTTTCCTTTTTTGTTTTACAACTCCGTATACACACATACATTTAGTGTACTATAAAATAATATTGTGGTAGGGAGTGGAGGAATGGTCTGCCATAGTCACTTTGAGTACTGCGGTTAATCACCACCCTGCATTGCTAGCAGTAGGATGGGTGACCGCACGACTCTAATAGCGTTGTTCATATGCTTACACACATACACGATACACACGTGTTTAACCTCCTATTCAATTCATCTAACCTAAAACATGTACAAACCAAAAACTCACGCTGTAGAGGTTAGTAGCCTTTAATTGTTAGACCCTTCCTAAAATAATAGATCGATGAAAAAAAAAGTAGCAATAAAAATAATATTAAAACGTCATATATAAAGCATCAAATACTATTTATTCGTCTGTTTTTATATTTTTATTGAAAATTTAACATTTAATTCGGTACACGTGCATCATAGCTGCTACCAGATAGATAGTGGTGTGTACACGAAAAATAAAGTATTGAACAAATACTGTTCCAAGAGGTTATCGGCAAACAACAATACATTACCCCACCAACTGCAGCATTGCGACTTACGGTCAGCGCGTTATTACAATAATATTTACTATAATGATCCAGACCGATTAAAACAAACGCAATGTAGTTAATCCATATAAAATCCGTTTCGTGACTAGTTACACTTACTATAATATGTGTGTCAAAAATAATCCATATATGTATTTTTTTTTCTTTTCATAATTACTGCGGTAAATTAAAACTAAAAATGCAATTATAATATCGATCGGATAATACGAGCATAGCCGGGACACAATGCATAATAATATTATAACCTAAACTTGTAATGTTTACACAACATATTATTTACTTATTAGTTATTTGTTTTTTATCACGGTACATAGCTAAACAAATTTGTGTAGTTCACTTTAAATATTTAGATTATAGTGATAAAATACTCCTTAACTCCCACCTACTCTATACTCTAGGAACTGTCAAGAACCATTGTACTTTGCAAATTTTTTTTTTTTAAAAGAAAAATAAACGATCTAAAGGTACGTAAACAAATTATTTGTGAAAATCCCTGGGATAACACGCATATTATATTATGGTTATAACATGATTCGAAAAGTCAGTCATTTTGGTATCAGAATCACCGTGTAAGAGAATAACAATATTTTTGTTAATTGACTGGTTAGAATCGCGCTTTTAAAGTGGCTTCCACACTAATTTACACCACACTTTATAATTAAACAATTTTATAGCAACTCGTTATTTTTGAAAACGATTTGCGTAACTGAATAAATCTGACGGAGACGGCTAAATTTTGAGAATTTATGATCCTTACTTACACCAAACATGAACTCCACCCTCATGACCGCTTTTTCTGAACATGGAAATGTCTGTACGATATTCGATACGACTTTAATATATGTAGTAACATTGTATATTGTTACGCAAGCTACGATAGTATACATCGGAAACTCGAAAACCCTCCGTCTATCGTCGTAATTACGAATATCGTCTAATCTGTATCCGTTTCTTGGGCTCGGGTAGCGGCGGCATTTCGGTGCGTAATATTATAACAATATTATTAGCCCGCGTGCTTGAGTGCTGTAGCTTCTTTCTATAATGTGTTTTTCGATTTAAAATCATCCTTCGTGCCCGTACTCGCGTATTCGGAATAATTAAATTCAACTTAATAGTATATAGCTTAGGAGGCGAGGGGGAGGGGTTGTGGGGAGGATCAATTGTATGAAGATACACGAAACTCGAATCCTAGTGCATATATGGTTTATTATGATTGCGTTCCTCTCTCTTCCTTTTCCTCTGTTTATACGTATTTTGCATTTTATATCGTACGTACATATTACGAATAAAATCGAGCTATACAACAAAATATAACTCGTACGAATTATAATAATACGTCACACATGTACGATTACTACACATTTGTGCACCAATACGAGTCTTGTATATGCCAACGATTCCTTAGTTCCTTTTATCTTCACCGTGGTTCTATATGTACAGCGAACAAAACACGGTACCTAATATGCGTACGTAGAATATCATGATCGTAGTACGGTAAAAGTAAGTTGTATATATGCTGTACAGGCGTATACGTAGTTCTATAACGGTATATTGATTGGTTATTTGATTCAATAAACGTTTGACTATAATTCACGTCATCAACGCCGCATTAGTTTTCAAAATTATAGCATCTCTAAGCCCTACACGAATACCCACTCACGCACACCCTATTACACTATGAATAAATGACCCGCTGTCTTTTTTGTACGCTATTATGCTGCAGCAGATATAATATACATGTACTGTATTATTAATAATAAAAGTTCCGCCCGTTGCTGTATCCGTACGAACAGAGTAAATCGTCTAAAGTCGTTAGTGCCAGTGTTTTACGCAGCGACTGTAGTTGTAGTATACTTATATACGACGAGTGATGAAATAATGTCTAGTGTTAGAAAACTTCATGAAATACAAAAAACATGTTGTTCAAAATACATACTTACTCGATTATGATAGTATAAGGTCACGTATATTATACCGAGTCGGTGGAAATGAATATCAATAAAAGAATGAATAAAAATAAAATCAATAAAACAATGACACTGAGATCGTATACAATATCATCTGTACCTCTTAATGAACATGTGCAAAGTATGCATTCTAACCGAAGAGCTTGTAAAGATTTTAAAGTTGCTTATTATTTAAAATTGACTCTCTAAAAGGTTTTTGAAGCACTACGCGTACAGGTTAGGTCGTTTATAACGTTTTATATTCATGTCAACTGTCCATCGCTTTAGAGCACTTTCCTGATAATAATATAAACACTTGCGTCAATGGTTTGTGACACGCACGCACTTGTCATTGAAATTGTTCAAAGTTTCAACCAGGAATGAAGCAAATGAAGAAGAAAAAAAGGTGGATGAGGGAAGATAAGGACAGAGAAAACCCGTCAGGATAAAGCTCCGGGATACGGGTAAAAAGCTTCTGCAATATAAATGAGTGAATACCAACGCGACTCTTTTTCATCTCTGCATGGCGTTAAATAAAAGGTTTTGTTAGGAAAGACCACTTGAGCAAGGTAATTGCATCGTTTCAAGGGTTTATATCAATAGTATGTTTTTTTTCTTATCTAAATATTTGTATACCTTTTTTGCTGGTGTGTGTGTGTCGAAACAGTTAAAAATGACCATTTTTTCCTCATGTAATTTTCCAAATTATATTCCCAAATTTACAAGGTTTTTTTTTTATTTACATCAGAATAATAATACATACTAATAAATAAATTCGATAATATTGTTATTGGTTGATTGTTATCAGTATACCTAAACACATTGACTTATTTCAAAAGCAGTTGCACGTTCGATTTACTTATCATTTAACGACATTGATGATTTTTTTTTTCGATTTTTGTCTCAATCGTTTGAAATCGATCTTCTAAATCCTCAGAAGCCAACTGAGTTTAAGGTCCGATTATTATGAATAAGAAGAAAGAAAACGATTATAATTAGATCAAGTTTGACGTTGGTTTTTAAACAACTACAATAATCGAAGACAAATCAATTTTTATTTGTAAAATTTAAAATTTTCAAACCAAAAAAATACTAAAACACCAGTTTTGACATTTTAATGAAAGTTTTTAGTTATCTTGAACGATTGTCCTTGAATTGAGTGAAAAATCAACACATTTTAATAGGTTATTTAGGGCATTTAATCTTAGCCTTAATCTTAACAAAGAATAAAATAAACAATTTTATGATATTAATTTATGGTTCTGGTTTTTTGGCCTTTTTCTTTAGTATGACTACGTGGCGGCCGCTAAAGAGTGATTAAATATTTCAATAAACCGCAATCGGCGTTAAAACACTATGGCACCACTCGCACATTACAAATCTATTATTTTTGTTTATGGGACATCATTTTACGTGTAAAAACAGTAATAATAATACGATATAACGCGCATATAAATAGCAATACATAATATAATATCTGTCGTCGTTCAGTCGTTCTGATTATAAACCAGTGGCGTGGGCTGATAGATTGGGAGATTGTGAGACATTTTTAGATAGCATGCGACAGAATAAATCCTCAAGTGCATTTTGAATTACAAAAATATAATGCACTTTAATTGATAACTTTACACGATCAATCATAAGTGACGCATAATCGATTGAAACAATTCAGCAAGCTAACTTAATTACCAATTGAAGCTTATGTAAAACGAAAATAAAAGTACAAATTTAAAATTTGAAATAGTGTTTCCTCTATTATAATCTAGATGTGATATTTTCATATATACGTTGAATCTCAATAACACGGAATCTTCCTAACGCGAAAACGGAAGGTTTAGGTACCATAGAAGTAAAAACCTTGCAAAACCAGAAATATGACACGCGTAACTACGTTACACTGAACAGTTTGCTTGTACATATAAAGTGATGACATTCAAATATTTCAAATACATAGACAAATGCCAAATTATACGTATCTATCTTTGGATGAAAAATATCAGCTTATTGAAATGTGCAAAAAAGGATATATATTCAGTAAAATAATTACAAAACTTTTGCAAGTGTGGAAAAACTCGAGTATAAGATACGAGTATTCTCAAAAATCAAAATTAAATTAAAAAAGAAAAAAATTAAATGTTTAAATTGAATTACCTACCAAACTTCATATATTATTATGTAATACAGTAGAACCTCGATTATCCGAACCTCCGTTATACGAACCCTCTATTATCCGAACTACAATTAGCGTATCCGAACGTGAAAACTCGTATCTGCGGCCGGTTTATCGAATTTATCATAATTCTTGCTTTTGGATTATTTTTAGTACGTACTTTACGTGCGTGAATCATTAGTAGATTGACAATTTTTTCAAAAAAATATAATAAACATTAGATCTTTCTATGTTTATAATATATATGTATGTATGTATGTAATGTATAAAATTCTAATAAAATATTAATCGAAATAATAAATATCTAATTATAAAAATTATAAATAATTAATACATAATTATAAATTTTTTTTTTTTAAATTTCCAATATTCGCACTTTTGCGTATCTGAACTAGGTGCAGTCTCAATTAAGTAGTTCGGATAATCGAGGTTCTATTGTAATGAAATAAGTCTATAGTTAATCTAAAATAAGTTACATCGCATACAAATGAATCGGAACAATTATTATTTAATATTAAGAACCTTTTCAGGTAGGAATGATGTTGGCGCTCAAGCGAAATGTTTATTAAATAATATGACATTTGCGATACAAATTCGATACAATACGATATGGCATATAATATCATATGAACTGGAGCACGATCGTTTCCGAAATTATTAATTCATCCGTTCATATTAAATGATATGATCATTCGATAAAACAAAAGTATCAATTCTCTCTCTTTCTCTCTCACTATCTCGCTTCACAAATGCAACTGATTTCTATATTATCGGTTGAATTGTATGACAACTATGTGGATGATATTATAATTTATGTCAATATTTTAATTTTCAAATCAGGTTAAAACAACGTATTAATGTACATTAATTATATAAAACGGCATATATAATATTATAAGATTTATAAGTAATATCGTATATCATTTGCAGTTATGAAGCTCAATCAAGGGAAAAGGCGATAAAAAAAATTGAAATATACATCAATGTATAACAATATATTAATACTTATATAATTAACTTTTAATACATTTTTATTTTATTTATTTTATTTTCTAATATAAAATAATCATATAAATGATTATTGGTTTATTAAGAGGTAAAAACATTTAAAAAAAATACAATGAAATGAGTAATAAATTAATTTACATCACTTTATATTATATCTATTTAGATTATACATGGATTAGGTACATTTATTTTATGGAACTAGAACTGAACTTCATAATATATCATTAATAAAAATATAATAATTTGTATAATTTTTTTCAAATTCACATCAAATCATCACTTTTACTTGGCCAGGCCTGCAAAGTATTTGCTCATGAATGTTTTTTTTTTTTTCGAACTATTTCCATGACTGTCAGGACAACTGATAATTACCCTTTTCTGTGCAAAAATTAAGTTGTTGGTCATTGACGAAAATAAAGATTTTAAAGCGATTAGAGATTTAACTATCGAGAAGATCAATTTATTTGAATTTGGTGAATAATGAGATTGCCAATTGGAATAAATATTTTAGAGACAATCACTTATTTAAATTTACATGATTTGAGAAGAGTTTTTTTCTATTTGTATAAACAAATCTTGAGGTATTTTTACTACTCTAAATGAATATTTAAACAAAAAAACAGTGATTAATATTATTATGTACACATGTTCATATAAATTGGAATAAAATAATAAATTATTAGTACTCCATCTTGAAATTTGTCATTTTTATTACAAAAATAATATAATGATTACTTTTTGGATATCATCAGAAAAATTTAATTTTTCTTAAAAAGTAAAACTTATGTAATTGATTTTTATTGGCTTGTTAATTTTAACTTTTATAAAAATATTAATTTAAAGCAAATTTCACGTTTATTTTTATTTCATTATCAATTTGCATGAACGTGGTATACGTATAAGCGAGTCTATAGAACATACATTTTGTACAATATTCAATTACTATATTATTGTTTTAAGTAAAGAAAATAAACATAACAATTTTATTAGTAAACAATCGAAGTGGAGAAAGTTGTTGAATAGTCGAGATTTTTATATTGTTATACAATATTGAATTAATTGAGTTCTGTCATCCCAATTACTTCCATTTTTCACTATTACTTTTTCCGTAAAATTATACCAATTAGAGATTGATATTTTTCACGAAGGGAGAATATGTAATATCCAAATAAATGAAAGTATGATAGCAAATGAATTGTAAATGAAATTTTAAATGGTATTAAAGTATGTATCTATAATATGTATTATAAAATATAAACTAATAATAATATAAATACTCAGAGAATTAAAATTTCTTTGTACAAAATACAATATAGTAAAAATTGTAAAAATTAATTTATCCAGTTGTGCGAGTAAAAATAAAACTTATAGCAGCAAAACAACGATTGCCCATCGAATGCGCCACGCACGGATTGTTTATCGTTCCGGTATGGCGCAATCATAAGAAAATCAAATAGGTACAACATTTTAGTTATTATACTTATTATTTATTAATTATCTTCTAAACAACAGTATTATTGTAAATTATAAGTTATAATACTCCGTTTTAGGGCCCGACGCCTGCTTCGGAACTATGGCGGTGGTGATGGTGATTCAAAACGAAACTATTTATCTCCCGTGATTTATTACAATTATTATTTACAATGCGTGAGGCTTCAGTGCGCCGCCGCAGTCGTCGCCCGAGTAAAACGTTCGCTTGTCGCTTGGCTGTGGGTTGTGTGAAAACAAGAGATGCGAAACGATGAAAAAAAATAAAAATATAATAAACTATTGCACTCAATTTAAATTTTCAGTTGTTGTACATTGCAGCTAACACGGCTAATATAAGATTAGAACGAATGGGACTGAATTAATAGTAATAATATACATTTTTATTTTTTTTATATAGTTAGTTAAGTGTTCATTAACCCATAATAATATATAATAAATAAATAAATAAATATTTTCATGTTGGACTATTCATTAAATTTGAAAAAAAAAATGTTTCAAAATCTATTTGTATATAAAATATTGATTTAGTTTTTTTAAATTTATAATTAAATTTTGAATATCATTAAAATATCAATTTTGATATTACTGTTGATATTTTAAAAGATTTATAATGATTTTTATTGATATTTAAAATCGATATTGAAATTGATAAAGTTATTTTCTCGGTTATTTCGTTCATTTTCTATACAAAAAACTTAATCATCAAGCTGTAATCGTAACGCGAGTATTGAACGCAAAACGAATACTATTAACACTTATTTTTTTAAGTACACGTCAACTTAAGTTTCGTATCAGTTTCGTCCATGCTACTGGTAATATACGTTTAATTCAAGAGATGGTTATTGTAACGATAACTACTCTTATCGTTTGTCAAAATCATCGTATCAGGAATTTTAATATAACATGTAAAGTACATAAGGATTTCACGATATGCTGCAAAATCGATGATATTTGATCTTCGTGTCCTAAGTAGTTAGGGTTACAGGATTTTTCCAACTATTAATGGATACCTACTATAAAACATATTATTCTAATAGGTACCTCATATTTCGATCCATCCTATTTTTATTTTTTATTTTTGCTCATCAATATTTCATAAATACGCATAGTGAGGTACCATTAAATCGGTGACGATATTATTGTTATATTTTCTGTTAAACCAAATATTTTGTTTCCCAAAAGAAGTACTATATAGAGTCTATTTTCACGGAGTGGTAAAATAGTATTTGTTCCTCCGGAAAATCACAAATTGTAAAAGATCTGCACACGGTTATCTGTGGAGGAATCGAATTTTCGGATATTATTTTATAATGCTTCATTTTTTGTTTTCAATACCTGCTTTCATCTTGCGACATTATCATATAGTGTATACAGTGATTAAAATATTATAACGTACAATTATATGCTGCAAATTGAATTAGAAAGTTGGCCTTGGCATTGATAATAAAATATTAATGATGAAGCGGTATATATTATTATGTAGAACTGCAGGAATCGAGAAGAATAGATTGATATCGAAGGACATAATTATAATTAAAATGCAAAAAAACCGATGATTGCGGGGGCATACGCATTGTGAACACGTTTACCATTTACGGTATGATTATTGAATAGAAGAATAGAATGATCTCCCTTCTTAATAATGAGGTTATAAATTATTTCAACGTATTATGTGTGATATAATAGTTTTAATATTTGAATAATTATAATATAGAGGGTATATTCAGTAATTTAATTGTCATTTTTTCTACTAATAGAGTAACACGCAGAGTTGTAATACGTGTATGTGATTAAATTAGTATGTAAAATGTAACTTATTACACCTTATTAACTTATTATTACGTTAGAGCATAGAGCACAACATTAGCTGTTTGTACGTCACTATAGTTTATAATCATTGCCGCAACTAAAGGAGTTATTTAATGGATCATTAGCCCCAACCGCTAAATTATGACCCTTTAAAAATGTATAAATATAAAAGCTCATTCGTATAATATGTAATCGTATAAAATTATTACCAAAATGTTACTTAAAAAATAATAACTTGTTATAGTTTATATATTTCGTTTAATGTTTATCTAGTTTTTTCTTACATAAAATTAATGATTTGTTGTATGATGATTATTGCATAAATCGAATTGCGTCAATAAAACCGTTGATACGTATTGATTTCGTCCTACATTGGTGTTATACGAGTTATTTAATTTTTTGAGAAATCGATTGGTGGAAATTAATTGACATCCGGTAAAATGTATATATGGTGACCACCAAACGCATTTACTAACCAAGCAGGTTTTTTTTTCTTATAATTTATTAGCAGAATTATTAGTACTTAGGTTATCATAATCGCAATGATGTTCCAATTTAGTATCTTTATTATATAACAGTGAATTCTTGTACCAATGCAGTAAACCTATAAAATGAAGACAGCAAGAAATTTGCATTACACACGGGTCTTACATTATGGGCTCAAATAATCTATTAGAGTTCGTTATTTTATTCACAAACATACATTTCTATAAAGTAACACGACAAACAAATCCCCAAAGTAACTTACGAAGTAACCTAACATTTAAGCTTCTCTAATAATCAATAGTATCTTTACCATTGCTATTAAACGGTTTGAAAAATAAGAATGACAATTTAATATTATTATTAGTCCCCGTCAATACGTTTTCCTTAGAATAACATTTAAAAATCTGATTTATTTTTTCCTATTATTACACTTTACCTTATACATTCTATATTTTCACACCAATGATTATTTTCAGAATACCTGATGTACATTTTTTTTCTTTTGTAATTGTACCTATTTTCATGTAACTATAGTATCTGAAATAGCCAACTTTTAGGTTATCTAAAGTAAATAAATACTTTAAATTATTGATGTTCATTGATTTATGTATTTTTGTATGTTTAAATTAAATACCTGTAAAATGGAAAAAAAAATTCAGATCGATATTGATAGATATTACTGCAATTAATCAATGTGGGCAATTTTATTCATTTCACTTATTTGCATATCGTAGTATACGAAAATGATACTTTTTTCCAAAATAGATTTGAAAGTTTTAAGAAAGGCAGGAACTGCGAATTGACTATTTCAAATGTTTAACTTTGCCAAAAATGCAACTTTTACAAACCAATTTATTTTTAAAAACCTTCTCATAATAAGAAAAATGTGTTATCATCCATTTTTAGGAACACAATAATAATACTTAATAAGGAAAATCGAATTTAAAAATTGTTATTCAGAAAACTATCGTTTTCAGGTACCGAACGTGTTCGAGGTGATGTTCGCGTGTTGAAATAAATACCCTGTGTATAACACGGGAAAAACACAGTTTATTAATTTTATCCAACCACAGTATTATATAGATTGCGTAAAAGATTTTTGAACGTTAAAACGGAAGATAGTACAATTCGTGTACCTGTAATATATTTAATATATGTGTGCGTGTGTGTGCGTGTATGTAATTGTTTGAAAACTACAAGGTCGCTCGCGTAACTCTGTTAAAGTTTTCGTGTTAACTAGGATATTTAATTTATTAACGTCAAAACTAACAAACATGTTTGAAAACAATTATTTTATCCAGACAGATTATACAGTACAGCTTTGTATATTATATACAAATACGTATAGACAGTATTCGCGGTTACGCGTTTTAAATTTTGAAAAACCAATCATTTGAAACACATATTTTTTGCATACCTGCGCGTTCTGCTGCACTACGTACTTAAATTTGTTTTCAGCAGTAAAAATAACACATATAAATATATACTTGTGTTTGTGAAGCAGATTATATGGTCATCGTTACACCCATTAGCGGATATCCATTGAAAATGTTGGGGGAGGACTATAATAATTTTTGTAGATCTATATTGAACAGGATGGGAGGGGGAATTTGAACATCACACGCCTTTAGTTCTTAAATCATATAACCTATTATAAAAATATATAATCATCAATATATTATTATAATTTACACCTTTAAAAATTCAACTAATATCAAATTACCAATACTAATATAATACTCGTATATAATATTGAATGTTTTCTGAAATACATATCTATACCTAATACTTCTACAGAGTGATCCAATAGTATCTTACATCACCTCATATGTATTTATATATAAATTATATATCTAGGTATAAAAATTGATTTTCTTTAAGATTTTTTATTAAAAATATTTTTACTTAGAAAATACCGAGGAAAATATGTATTGAATTATAAAATATTTTTAAAATTTAGGAATAATTTGGGGGGAGAGAGCTTGGCAAGCTTTTGGGTGGTTAAGCATATCCTTTCTTTTCTCTGATAGCCGACATTGGTTACATCTACCTACATATTATACATCGTTTACAGTTGTAAATGAGGAATCGAATATTATTGAATTAGTCGTATCAACTTCGTTGGGGTTCTGTGTAAAGCAGTGATAAATACCTCTGTGCACAATTTGTGTCCGAGAAATGAGAAATTGTTTTATAATATTCCCATAGGGCATAGTGAAATTCTAATATACGTTTTTCTAAGGGCTAAGACCCGTTTCAGACCAATCCATTTAAGTGTAGTTAGTCGAACGGACAATTCGTGAAATTCACAATTGGTCGAAAACGTTTTATATATGTCCTCTAAAAACCTGTGAATTGCGAGGCACAAATGGTTCTAAAATATAAATCCATTCAAAGTTCAAAATGTATAACACAAACATAACTTGTTATTTAATATTCTTTTCGAATCGACATGTTTTGAATTCTGTTTCGTGTTTGAACTTCAATTAAAGTGGGCCATTGTGGAATCATAGTCTAAAGCACTTAAACACCATTTATCCGTTAAGTTTATCATATATACATAATATTTTCACTATAAACGCATCTAATATAAATTATAACAATATCATATTACACCTAGACATTTTTTTTTTTCATATTAATCATTATATTGTATTACGACACAGTGCGTGAACTGCATCGTAAGGAACGAATTTAAATGGTCGGATAATCAATTGTGTAGAATCGCTAAGCTTTAATTGGTGCGAGGAAATCGATACCCTATATTATATAGTACCTACAGTTTTATGTATTTTTTTTACTTTTTCCTTTTTTTCTGCATGTCGTTATTATTATTACTATTAAGTCAGTGCATGTGTAACGAATATATACATAAAATTACAGAACTATTGTTAGCTAATTAACATTTTCTGAATCCCAGGTAATGTAATTACATTCAAAAACTCGAAACATGAATGTTTCCGCAATAGTTGCGGTCTGGTCACCGTTACATCGTTATAATACCATTTGTAAACCTTATGGAGTATAGAGTTCACATTTCCACATCACGGCGTGCTGATAAGATTATCAACTTTGTGTCGACAATTTAGACAAAGTGCTTGGGCACGTAAAAAAAATCTCCAACGGCAGAGAAAAAGGACCATCGGTGTGGTTTCGCGTCCGCTACTATAAATAGCCGTGTAAACAGCATCCTATAAGCTACTTATGAGTTTTTCATTTTAGAAATACATATACATCGTTTATCACTGTACATTAGCGATTCTAAGTGACTTATATTATAAACGATCATCACTGCGCGAATACATATAGCAAAGCATTCGTTGTGCGGCTATCGCGTAATTTTTAAAATCTTTAAGGGAAAATATCGGTATACGCGTATACATATTTATTTACATACATGACATTATTATATAAACATATAAATCAATTTGAATTCTTTTTTGAGATACGACTGGGAAGTGATACGAATAGAAAGAATATATATAAATACGGATGGGCTATTATATTAATACGGGAAGCGTTATGTACATATACATAGCACTCACCCCAATTTGATTCCTTCCCCGACAGTATTGAGTTATATCGAATTTGAAAGCAACGATAAATCAGCTCCCGGAAACCTAATGTGGAGCGCAAAATATTCGTATTGCTGCGAAATAAAATATTTAGCTGCGACAGGGATCGTTTTTCAAAAAATATTGTCAGTACAACTGTATATATAAAAGTAGACACAAAATACCACGTGTAACCTCTAATCGAGCACGAAATATATAATATTATAATCACCGTGCTAGAACTGATGCAATCTATTTAATTAATTTAACCACTTATTTTGCCGCAATTATTGGAAATACTGAGTTTTGTCGTAATTCAATGCATTAAATGCATCGAGCAAAAAAAAAAAAATTCAGAACCAATCTTTCCGGTTTTTAAATGCGATTAGAACGATAATTCGAGTACTATAATATACATATGCGTTAACAACATAATGCAGCTTGTGTGTATTCTTTTCTCAGGTTGTATTCGATTAAAAACTACGAAAGCTATCAAATAATTGCCTTGAAAAAAACCCTGACTGTTAAGCAATTTTTTAGAGCAACACAACGTGATTCAGAAAAAGATGCATTAAAAAATAAAAAATAAATATCTTTATTGCCAACCACAAAATAACTATTAACCATGGAACCTTTCCGAGAGTTTTTTCACTCGAAAAGTTATTACTTTTATACACTGTTCGCAGAACTATAATGAACAACATGTCATTGACAAAATCTAATGATTTAAACATTATGACGTATCCGCTGTTCTCTTCAAACATAGAATTTGGAAAAATGAGCAACCATGCCAGCATCTATACGACTTTCGTTTGTTCACAACACTATAATAATGATGTTGACAATTTATTTATCTTATTTAGCCTTCTTTTCAACATATCGCGTCATCTTGTCTACGTGTCTCATCGGCCAGTATTTATTTTTATTCCCAGCATGTTTTATACATTATACTTGAGATTTTATTGACAACGCAGACTCGCATATCAGCTTGTATATTACTAATTGATATAAATGATTTTCTCATAAACAATAAATAATATAAGGATCATCGTTTACATGTAATGTATTGTCGATCTCATAACCGAATAAATCATATTTTTAGCTTCAACTTCTTTCGAATTCCGTAGTTTCGTTTCGCGAGAAAACGTTTTTATTGTGCAAATATTATTATTTTCTTTTTTGCCATTTATTTTATATTTTCATTATTTTTATTTTTATTTTTTTAACGTCCATCCATTTTTGTTTCAACGTTTTCAATTTCAAAGACCATTAATCGCTTGAATCACATCCAGCCGTAAACGGTGGCATAAACGTTTTATATAATGTTCACCGTGATAATATACCTGATGGTTGATATCAACTGTTTTAGATAGCAGAGATTTATCCAAGATCTTATCACGTTGTTATAATGCGTAGATACCACCACCTCCAATGTCATCGTCATCGGATGCTAATGATTGTCATTTCAAAATATTGTTTATTATATATATTTACATTAAAACGGCATTTTATATTTCGAAAAGTCGAGTAATCATGAACATTAACAACTCAAGGCCGAATCCAATATGTATAGGTTAGGTTATAACTGATAGGCTATTTCAATGCCCATTTTATTTATTTATTTTTTTTTTGGGGGGCGGGGAACTTAGTTAATTATTCGTTATACTTCTAGATAACTCAATAAAATCATTTTTGTTAAATAAGTCAAGATTTTAATTCATGTATACAATTATTGATTTTAATTGTTATAAATATCTACGACTTCACGGTCAGATGGGATAGAGGTAGTATTTGTTTGTTAAACTTAAAACTAGTGTAGGTACCATTGCTTTCATAAATACAATTCTGAGAGAAATAAGTCGTGTAGTTCAACGTTTTTGTCTCCTATATAAAAAAAATCGGTCGTTATTTAAATATTATATATATATATATATATATATTCATTGTTAGGGCTTATTTGAACAGTTAATATATTCATACAAAAGTTACACATAATATTTTAATTGATGGATGAAAAATAAATTATTTGATTTTACCAAAAGTATTCGGTGATTTTGTATAAAAAATCGTATTTCGCATATTTTTACAGCGGCCTAATCAATCTACCACTGCAGTTAATGGGCCATTTGAGGGCGTTCGGGTTGTGTTGTATGTGTTGTCCCAGTCAATGGGATTTTCAATAGATACTAGATAGGTCATAGGGAACACACATTTTGTAAACTTTAATTTATATTAAATTGGTTTGTTATGACTAATTGGAAATCGCAATGTCTTATTGATGAATATTTATGACTTTGATACAATTTCAAAGTATATAATACAATATAAGTAGTAAGTACTATAGGTACATATCGTCTCTGATAATTTATAAAAATGTAATATTATTAAATTTTTAATAATTTATTGATTTTTCAGTAGATAAAAGATAAACATACATGTATACATGTCAATCCAAAGTTTTATAATATACCACTTAATTTTAAGTTATAATTCAAGGATTTGAGTCTTACATATGAATAATATAATTCACGTATATACGAGATACAAATAAGGCCATAGACCCATAGCGAAATATGACACCTTCATTCCCTTCACCTCTATGAGA
Organism: Chaitophorus viminalis; assembly: GCA_025469195.1. Lineage (NCBI taxonomy): Eukaryota > Metazoa > Arthropoda > Insecta > Hemiptera > Aphididae > Chaitophorus > Chaitophorus viminalis. Next base: position 160,166 of record JAIPRK010000527.1, read on the forward strand.
AGCCCATACCTATAAATTATGATGGTTCTATGGAAAGTGACTTTCGGAATTTTTCTTTCAATTAACAAAACATTTGTGCGGTACGATTAATGTTCTCTATCTATCTCCGTTGTTCTCGAGAAAAAATGTAAGACAATTAATTCGTTCGTATCTATGTGAAATTATTATTATTATGTTTTCTTGAAACGAAAAGAAAAACTCCCCGTTCCCAAATTGAATTGATCTATTGATCGATTTGGAATTGAATAGGTGTATAATATAATGTTACAGCCGCAGCTTTTTCAGTAGCTCTTCGCCTTATAGCATTCAATCCATATACAAAAAAAAAAAAAAAATACAATATTTTATATTTTTCTACTCTAAATGTAACAATTTTCTTTACCGTTTCATTAAATTAAAACACATTTACACATATTATACAGGCAACCAAATATGTATGATATATATATATATATATATATAAATAGTTATGATAATTATAATATTATATGTCTTATTATTGAACGTTTTCTCTCGGCTGTTTCGCCGCAACTTTAGTGCATATATAATATGTGTATGTAAATAAACATAAACCCATAAATATTTTACTGTGCGATGTTGTCTAACGTTTTATGTAACTCGCAAGTATAGTCATATTTCATGTGATATTCTATTGGGCATTTACAACGCGTAATACGTATGAAAATAAATCTCTGTCGCACAAACGCTGTAACATTTTATACACTCATGTTCCTCACGCACATCTAAATAACTCGGTGTTATTACCTACATTTTAAAATGATGAGTTTTTTTTTATTCACCCCATTTCTGGCCGAGCTTTTATTCTTTATTAATACCTCATTATTATTATGATTATTATTTAAAAGAGTTCTTTATTATCTTTATGGATATAAATGATAAAAATTAAGAATATATGTACCACCTATGTACAGCCAAGAAGTTTAATTTCCGTATTGAACTAAAACTGAAGAAAACAAATATTTGTTGTAAAAATTTTCTATTTTATAATGAGGAAAAAATAATAATGGGTAATTAAGCTTTTTATATCGTGCCGAAAGTCGTTGAAAGAAGAAAAAAACGGTAGGACGATGCACAATGAAATAATTAAAAGTTGATGGTTTTTTTTTTTTTTTTACGCAAATTCGTAATTAAAACACATTTTAAATTATTTTTTGGGACAAGCACGAGAGTTGACTACACATAGTACGCATTAACATGCTATACCTATGTGTAATTGGTTTTACGAATTTTAATTTTCAAATTTCGAGTGAATTAATTTTTAATTTTCTGTTTACTCCAATTATGTTATTATTATATTTAATTGCAGACGTCGATATAGTGCACCAATGCATAAATTAATATACTAAGTCTTATCTCTACAAATACAATTCAAGTAAGTTTTATTTTTAGTTTATTTAACATAATACGTATACGCAACCTATAAAATATAATATAAGTAAAATATAATATTTTTAATGAACATTAACATCAGTACTTATTATACATTCGTAAAATTGTTGATTATAAAAAGGCATTATTAATACAAAAAAATATAGATATTATTACAACAAATAGTACTTATTTATTATCAATGGTAAAGTGTAAATGTATATAAGTAATAAAATAAGTCTGATGTTTCCGTCAATTGACTACATGATTGGGTCATTATAAGATTACTCGTATAATTGAAAATTAAACATGAGTCAATCGAAAGAAGAAATAAATGAATAATAAATTATGTTGAATATAAAATATATTTGGTGATCGATATTGTGTTTATAACCCGAATTTCATCGATTTATATATATATATATATATATAATAGATTTGTATCTTAATGTTTCCTGACGGCCACGGTGGTATATACTATATCTAAAACCTATATTTCCTTTTTATGTTCAATTATCGGTTTATAATTTTAAATACGAGTTCGTAGAATATACGATGTATTATACGAGTCTCTCAATATTCGTCGTCCAAAGCGCGTCGGAACAACCAATTGACCGATTGTCAGTGTTTTAAACGACCTAATAGTAATAATAATAATAATAATAATTATAATAATAAACTGAACAGTAATAATCGCGTGAATACCGTTGAGTTATTGACGTCGAATCGTTATCATATAGAGAATAGACAATAGAGGAATTCGATTTTATTGCATAAATAATGATTTTCGATTTGGTATAGTTTTTTAATGCGCTGCCGCTGCAGTAAGCCTTGACGTTTCATTGCAAGGTCTTTTACAGATATTTTATATGATCTGAATACATTTTTGAAAATTTATATTTACTTGTTTGCGATTTATTTTAAATACCGTACTTTTTATTTAAAACACTTGAAATGTTTAGAATATTCTTTTATCAAATAGTGCACAAACGTAACCGTCGTCCCCGCGATCAAGTTATATGGTCTTCGAAATACAATAAGGTTTATTGTTGCATTTATTAATTTTTTGTTATTATTTAGTGTATTTAATCGTTTGAATACATGTTTACATTTATACAATGTTAAGATTTTACAAATTAATATTTACAATTATTACAATAATTTACAAGTTTGGATGATTTTTTTGGACTTTTAGGAATATGTCCTGTGGTAGCTATGGTTTTAATATTGGTTCAGAAGTTATACTACCAAATTTGAAGTGGAGTGGTCTTTCAGTTTTGTTTAGATTTTTGTGGATGTTTTTAAACTTTTGTGTTATCACTGTTGATATTTAAGAGTAATTCTATATTATTATGTCATTGTTTATTTCGCATAAGTCAAGGTGCTTTTAATGATATACTTAAACATTTATATTGAAGGGTTTGAAGTTTATAATTTTAGTTTGAGAGAAAGCTGCCCGTACTGGACATATATATGTTATTAGCAGTCTTATGGTAGTTTATCATCGTTGATTTTAAATAATAATAATATACAACAAGTTATAAATGTATTATTTCATGTAATGCACACGACACATACTGTGGTCAATGCCAATTACACGCGAACACAGCGAACCGAGACAACACAGCTAATGCCAACACTCGGTACATATTATTATCATTATATCGTACATCCTGTCCGCGTATGGAATTCATTTTCTAAACATTTTTTGTTGCATGCGGTGTATTGCAAAATTTAGGATACGATTTTACGTGTGGATAATTTTTGAACAATTATATGAACATGTCAATATTATTATATGAGCTCATTCGATTTCCGCGTTTACAAGTCTTAATTACTAGGTATATTGTATGATATATATTTTGTACTATACTGTAGCTGTTTTCATAGCATTCCAATGCATCAGAATGGATCTATGAATTAGCCTAAGGTACACTGTAAATGATAACCTATTAATATTACTATTGTAATGTTATAACATTTTTTTTTTCTTTTTATAAATTCATATTTTTTTATCTATTTAAGACATTCTTATACATTTTATTGACCAAACTTGTTAATTTATAATCATATATAGTATTAATTTCCTATAAATTCGTTGATTTGCATACAAGGTGCATACGAAAAGAATGAATGAAATATATGTTTTTTTTGCAAAAAATCGTGTTATTGTTATATACCTGTTTCTTATAGCCGAGTTGTTGTTGTACCATATCATAATTGTGTGCTGATAATGATGCACCGAAACCATTATTATTTACGATTCCTTTATATTCAACGGTGATTAGGTTTATTATGTAACCTGTATTTGGGTTAATACACCTGTGTATCTATGTTGTGAAGTGACGTGAAGTCGACAAAGTGTGTTCATGTTTTTTTATGCAAACTTAAACGGCGCAGGTTACAGTTGTGGTGGTGGTAGCTAAGACTTCGGTTCGAGAACTCCTCAGTCCTCAGTATGGTATACCGTATGTGATTGTATTGAAAAGTGAGGATTAAGGCCGACGGGGCATATACTGTCCGCTACCCAACCGAACTATGTGATTGTTTTAACAATAAACGATGGAGGATTGAGCTTTAGTAGTGAGAAAATAGTTCCAGATCAGTTTCTCGGTGAAAAAATAAAAAAGGAAAAAAATGTTGCAGTTGTGGAAACTGTACAACTGCAGATTTATGAGACACACCGCAAACAAATCGAGTTCATAATATAACAGTTAAAATCACCAAACTCAACAACTTGATTTTAACTGTCATATGAAGTCACTCATATCCTGCATGATTATATATAAGTTTTATACTACGTCCTGATAACTTAAAAAAAAAAAATTAAAACACCGTCAAAAAGGCACATGACAAAGGCGTTGGGTATCACTTATAAACGGTTTTATTATTTTCTTATAAAATTTTGAAATTTTACAATTTTTTTTTTTTTCCCGTCGGCACTAATATATTCGTTTTATATGTATAATGTACAATATGGAATGCGTATCGGGTTGAAGCCATTTTTTCGGATTATGTAAAACGAAACAAACTGGTTCAGATACTAAAATTTAAGGTATAGATCAGAGGTCGGCAAGTAATTTCTATTGGAGTCCTAAAGATTAAAATAATAAATCAATGAGGTCCAGTAAAAAAATTAAACAGACTGGAATGGCTCCAAACCTTTCAGTCCACTCGTTCATAAACTTCCTATTTTCAATGTCAATTTTGTGTTTTTTACTCAACCTATTGAACGAATAATAAAAATAAATAATATAAATTAAATAAATATTCTCTATTAATAAGAATAATATTACAGTAAATAATATTGTGAAGTACAAAGTTGACAAGGTCCAGAGTTTTGCCTTTCGCGGTCCGCCAGTTGCCGACCCCTGGTATAGATCAATGAATATATGTGATGGCAGATAGTATTGAGCACTAGAGTTTGACTTTGACATTGTTATTTATTTTTTTACTGTTTTCGTGGTCCTCAGTGTCACAACGGTACCGTACCAGATTTAAATGCAAAAAATAACCGCATGCACTCGAAATTCCATGCAACGTCATTTGCAAAGGTGTTATTACGCATACGTACTGTTTATCGTAGTTCAATAAGTGCATATTTACATATACATCTTTTTCCATATAAGCCAAAAAAACTTATAATTATGCAAATCACTCGGAGGTTCCATTTGCATAATTTTAATCTGCACACGTATCCCATTTCCCTGTTGTATTAGATGTATTAAAAAAAAAAAAACATTGATTTTTTCCTCTTTCACTCAAGCTATCAGCCGTTACCGTAAATCAGCGAAATTACACAGGTTTGTCGTCATTTTCGCCTATTCTCTAGTTTCCGTTGACAATACGATTCGAATGTCGTATATTATTAAAATTTTTCGTCTGTAAGTGGAGATTGATTTACGGTCGTTTGTGCATCTGAGCACGTATTTATTTGCAGAGCCTACACGTCATATACGCATGCAAAGGTTGCCGAATGTTTCGTACGGGACTTGTACTCATTGCACGTACATATAAATATTTATATACAGCAACAGGTATATATTATTATTTATTATATATTCAATTTTCTTAAATCTGTGGTTTCTCCCGAATTTTGTTTTTAACTGTAGGTAAAAGCGTTTCTCTGTCTCACTTTTCGAGCACCGTACATGGATGAAAGCTTTGCCAAACTAATTGACGTCTAACAGGCGCGCGCACAAACATATAGTCCGAAGATTCCTCCACGTTGAGTTCGTCATTTTTCTCGCGATTTCCTAAGATAGATTTTTCTGTAGTTGTCACGGGTCTTTATTCAATTTTTTTCATTAAACATTAGTAACAGTCGATAATCTCTAGTTAATTTCATAGATAAGCACGGTCCTTTATAGTTGAAGAATCCATACGCAGTATAATTATTATGTTCGCACACACAACGCCGCCAACGGACGTAGAACGTATTGCACTGCGAAACGCAAATCATGATACTGCTCGGACGAGTTTGTATACCGTGACAAACTTATATCGTGGTATGGCCATACGGGAACAGTATATTATAGTTAATAATTCAATTCCAACCTTTCTTTTTGTCAGCATAAGATATTCATAAATTTGACTTTTATTTCGTACAACTGAGCACTATAATCACGGTCGTATACGAGTTCATATTATGCAATGGTTTGTTTGTTTGTTTTTTTTTTTTCATTGACCGGATACCGAACCAATATTTATATTAAATTCCGAGTTTGGTCAATCTTATAATATAATAATAATAATAATATGATTGATGCAATGATCTCGTGGGAGAGCGAAGATTAAATAAAGAATTCTCAAAAACTTGCAATCTGCCTGAATATTTTCCATCATCGATGAAACCAAATGTAACAATCTTGAGCTACATTATACCGTAGCTATAGATGGTTCGTCAAAGAAAATTTGCAATCAAACGACTGGATTCAGAGGTTTTAAGACAATTTTTCGTTTTACTATCGTAAGTTACGATAGTTTCCCGCATTTTTTCATCGTTCGATATTGTTTTTCATAACTCATATTATATTTTTGCCATGCGGACAATAATTATTATTAGTCAAACGGTAAACAATAATGTGTGTGGTCATTTATAGTTTCCGTAGTTCCGTAGACCGTAAGTATTGTTTATGCCGTCATTTGTTATTTAAATGACATTGTTTGGACACCACTTAGATAAATTACGTTCACAAATTTATGCCATTGTGTTGTATGTATCGTCTTGTCGTCTGTGCGCCGAGTTGGCACGGCGTATAGGTATACAAGTATATACTGTTTAATGGATTTTCCGTTCGTATAATGAATACCTATACACCGAACGGTCCAGGGGAGTCTTTGTCGTATTGTTCACCGAATCATCGGGATGAAGTGATACTGCACTGCGGAGATCAACTTATGGTTGGGGTCCATGGACCTTCATCGCCGTTAACGCGATTCAAATATCTATAAATATACGCGCGCACGAGGTAGGCAGCTACATGGTTGAATTCTCGTAGTCTCGTTTCGTTATTTATTTTATTCCTCAAAGAACATAATACAATAATATGTCCCGTGAAACAGGAAGCTCACCTGAGGGCCCATGATTTACTAATTACAATGGAATTATTAATTAGTTAATCTGAAGAAAGTTATGATAATTAATACATTCAAGGTACTAAAAAACGCAAAAACGTTCTGATGGTAAAACTCGTAAAAATATAAAGACTAAAAATATGAAGCGGAAATCGAAAAGATGTTTTTAATACATTTAAATATTTTTTTAAATTATTTCATGTTTTATAAAAAAGTGGTGTTTGATCTTTTTTTTCTTCGATGGGCCACTTTGAAAAACAATTTTTTTCGAGAAGGCCAATAAATATAAAAGTACGAATAATACCACATAATTTTTTCAGTAACTGGTTACCAAGGTGGCAAGGTAATGTTTCATGTTGATCTTGTGTTGATTTTATGATGATGAATATATAGTACCCCGTATATGTTGCGAATCACGGTGATAACCAAAATAACAATCAAATAACTAATATTATAGCATAAGAAATGATTTTTGAAAATTCGATAAAAATAGAAAACATTACCAAGCTGGGACCGCTAAAGTATAATTACCTAATCTAAAGTAAGAGTATGAAGTTTAGTCTGTAGTTTCGTTTTATCATGTAGATGACAAGGTTAAAAGAGATAAAATTGGAAAAAATCACCTAGCTGGGAACCACTGAAGCTATATTTTGCTGTATACATACATTCAAAATTCATATTACTGGAAAATTAATATCCGTCAAATAATGAGTGACGAAAACTAGTTATACATATACAATACGTTATTAGCATTTTATAGATATTTCATAATCTTCGAAATATTTTAATGAAATTTGTGTATATGTATCTTATTGAAATTTGGTTCTACTATTACCTATCATACCTATATACACCATTCATATTTACAAATATATACGTATCCGCCCGATCCCCTTAGATCAAAATCGTTTTTCCGTGAGCAATGGTACATTAGTTTCAAGGTTGAAAGACCAATACGAAAATATCATTCATTCCTGTTTCTCACTCGACCATGGAGTTTCATCGACCTAGGAGTCTCGCCCTTATACTTCTTTGAGATTTCGTTTAATATCTGAAAAAAGTACTATTGCATATATTTTAAGTAGGAAACTATAGAGTACGTTAAAACCATGGTTATCTAGATAACCGTGGTCAATACTCAGTACGTATAGCACATTCATATCAAATAAACATTTATTATTATATCCGTTTTCCGTGACCGAAGTGAAATTATCTTTCATATCGTACATAGTGCCGAAGCTATAAAAAGTAACTGTAGTCATTTTAAATCGTAATGAATAATAATATGATGAGTAATACTGGTATTTAAATTGCATGGATCTTTTATGTGAGTTAAACCAAATTCGAGATAGACACGTGCATCAGTGTGTGCACACATGCTTTATCAAATGATTATAGTTTTAAATCTTATAGGAAATATAACAATTCAACTTTTGAACGTGTGCGACTACTGATTATAATAAATTCTACTAAAAACAATGGCTAACCAAAATTTGATGGGTTCTGACTAGTGATTCAATATTTGAACATTCGTATGGAATCACACTTTTAAATAATACAAAACAATACATAACAATGTGCATGGTGTGAACCTGACTTTTACTTTATTTTATTTATATTTTTTGTGATTAGTTGTACGCATTATAGCAGTTTTATCAACAAACTCACCAGCAAGTAGCTATATTATATTAAATACCGACGTGTTTAAATTACAAACTTCCATTGCAATCTTGGGTGGTCAGTGACTCAGTACTATTGACCACTGTGCGTCGTCTGCAGCATTCTCACAATGATGTTTGTGGTTCACCGTGCAATTTTCTTATAGCCACCCATTGCAAAGTATACAACAGTTTCCCATTTACGCCCGAATCGTAGGTACTCTAACCTAAACTAGCGTAGTTCCTAGTATTGTATTATATTAACATTATGCAAACGGGAGTGCCTTGTTGCGAAAATTTAGCCACACGTCTCACCAGAGCCGACGTAAGGTTCAATGACGCCCTAGGCCAAAATGCCAAATGGCGCCTTTTTCATACAAAAAGAAAAAGAACAACAGCAAAAATTATATAACATGCACAACTTAAAATAAAGTTATATTATTTTATTTCGTGGTTAAACAAAATAACCGTGATTATCAATATTTCAATACTAATTTAAAAATATTTTATATTTTCCAAAAAAAATATTACTGAAATACTAACAAAAATATGTAAAATTTTTAAAAGCAATTTCGGCACTTCCTTCAGAATGGTGTCCTAGGGGAGTGCCTGAGTCACCTTACCATTACGCCGGTTTTGCGTCTCACGTATATATTGGTATCACTGTAAAGAAGGGTCTAAAGTATTCACACATTTGTCGGACGCTTATTGACTGCTATTTTCGTACCTATATCATGTAAATATAAAATCCGTGGTTATAGTTATATTATACTTGGATAATTCAACATCAATGTAAAAATATTTCATTGCAATACGCTTGTATGCATACAGTAAAAATGTAATTTGAAATATAAATTCAATGTTTTGTTTTAATTTAAAATGTATATAAAAAAATATAATATATAGATATAATTAATTTCCATTATGAAATGGATAATAAATCTTTGTTAATTGCGCTATAAATTCTAAAAAAAAAAAAAAACAAAATCAATGGTCTTTCGATATTTTCTATTGCTATTATGTGCTCGACCGCGGATGAGTGCGGCAGCAGAATAACAGCATCAAGTTCAGCGTAATACGATTTTGAATTATCGTATTTTTTTTATATAATATCAAAATATGTTAGCATATTATATTAAATGTTCAGGGCTGGTCTTAAGAATACCTATTTCAACACTCGGTGTGATACTTAAATTTGTTACTCCTTAAATTATAATATATGTATAAAGATAAATGCATGTTATTTACTTATTTTAATAATTAAACGTCTTGTCAGCAATTGGTAAAAACAATAATAAATTATAAACATAAAATAATATTGTAAAAATATAGATCATAGCATTGATTATAAATACTATTTTATTTATGTATTTATAATCAATGATAGTCAAAGAGGCTCAGGACGAGGATTAGTATAAAATATAAAAGTGTCGTAACATCCTATGGAGTAGGGAGTTATCACTGTAAGAGGTGAGATGGGATGGAATAGAAAATTTATTTCAATTGTCAATTACATTAACAATTATTTAGTATCAAAAAGAAAAATAACATAATTGAAATTTAGAAATTAATACTTATGAACATCTATAGTATAATATATATTTTAAAACAATTTTCAATTGAATATGAAAATTATCGATTTAAGTTATTTCAATATTTTATTTAGATTACAGAGATTATTTAATAACTGCTAGTTCTTAAAAAAAATGGAAGTTAAAAGGAATATAACAGTAGTTGAAATTATTTTATTATTATTTATAGTTGATATTCAAAATTTAATCTTTTAATGATCTAAAAATTTGATTTCGTTTTTAATAAAATGGTTATATTTAATATCAAAAATAAACATTATTCAGGTGTTGTTATTTAAAATAAATTTAATTTAATATAAACATTTCGGAAACTTTCTCCTAACACAAGCACTTATAAATCATATGAAAGATACGATTGATTTAATTTATTTCAAATTGTTATATGATGTACGAGATTATTGTATAGTTACTAGTTTTAAAAATTCTCATCCTATACGCTAAAAAAAATCATAAGTTCATCCATTATTAAGTATTTGTACTATGATTATAACTATAATGTAACGTTAAATGCACGTGAGAGGGGGGAGGGCACTTGGAGCACTTGTAGTTATCGGATATCTTTGCGTGTGTGTCAGACGTCGAGCAGCAATTTGCCGTCAGCCAATACAGAAGCGCGCGATTTACGTTTTAAAACGCGACCGAGTTTGCACCGCTAGGCGCTAATGCTCCGTCAAATCGCATAAATTTCAATTCGTAAATTGTGTTTCCACAATCGTGAAAGCGTGTATGCGAGCGGTGCGTGTTATGTGGGAGTAGGTAGGTGCTCGTTTCTGGTGCATATATTGTATTGTATAAAATATACAACTGTGGGAAATAACGCGCTAGTAGCAGTACTATATTATAATCTTGCTCGACCTATTTAAACTCTGTTCGATTTTTGTCTCACATACCACGTCACTATATACATGTACATATAATACGGTCACAAATTAAAACTTCGTTATAAAAACATCTCTTTGCAGTACTTGTAAAAAAAAACCCGCGTACGTATCCTTGTGCACAGATGTCGTTTATGAAACAAATTCATGCCGATTACGTACAATATATCGCTTGGTCCAGTGTGCCAGAAGTGTGTGTTGAAACTAGAAATGTTGATTATTGGGTTATGCGGAAAAAGTAATCTTTGCAATCGTCAACATTATATTTTAAGAATAATGATTAATATTCAAGATATACTCTGTGTAGATATAATATAAGGACGGGCAATGTCTGGAATGGCTGCAACCTATTTCCTATTACATAATATGATTGTCCAAAATGTATTATATGTTCAACTCAAAACTTTGATATTTTCCCGAAAGTTGTAATTTCATTGAAGTATGATCAAAACGTCCATCCTTATTTTGTTTATCCTTACAAATAACTATGTGATATACCTAAAATATTATCTAAATTATGTTACAAGGGTAATGTATACTTAGAAGGTAGTAAGCCCCTCCCTGGGAAAAATCCAAAAATACTAAACATGTAACGTCTACTCATGTGTAGTACACCGCACATTGTACGAAATGTTGATAGTGAGAAAAAGAAGTGTCTTGCGGTTTTATTATACAATATTAATTGTTTTTATTGAGTCTTAATTTATAATAATGAAAATAAATAAAAATTTAACTACCATATAATAGGTATAAGTACGACTTAACTTAAATATAGCGGCAATTCTTTGATGTTTTAACAGGCGACTGTTCGAAGACAATTCATCTGTTTTTTATAGCATAATTGAAAGGTATTTAATGCAAATATATCGTTTTTAATAAAAATGTATTTTTTTACCGGCCATCAGTGGTAATGAGAATGCAGTTTTTGCTATTATTAAAGTGAAAGTATAGATTATTCAAGGCCCGATTGCTCAACATTCATAATAATGCGGTATGGATTTGAAAAATTGTAAAAATTTAGTTTTTTGCTATATCTAATTCAATCTCATTTTTTTCAATTGTTTATATTTTATTTTGGAAACAACTGTTTATATCACATAATATTTGTGTGTAATCTGTTTTTTCAATAAATATAACATCTATTATGTTACGTGTTTGTTACAAACTTGAAGTACAATTTGAATTAATTTATTGAAGACTAGAGTATTAGCCATTAAGTACTCAACATCTATTCATAATCGTTTATAATATAGTTCGTCTATAATAATCAAGTTAGGATAGGTTTTCGAATCTCACTGGTCACTGATCAATGCAATTATTTATCATTGATTTAAAATGTATAAAATATTTACTACGCAATAGGTATACCCGTAAATTTTCAAAATAATGTTGAAAGTATACAGCGTAGTATACCCTATGCAAATACCATTGATTGTTATTATTTCGAAATGATATTATTAACCATTGGTATTGTATCCTGATAGTCTTATTTGTTATTGCTCGCTTTAATGTAGTACCTAATGCGTTGTGACTTTGTGAGTTGTGACGTTGTGAAGTGTGTACTGTATACACTTTAATCCATTATCGGCGAATCATCGCGGAGTAGTGTTATAGTGCGTCGTTAGATTTTCCGTCAAACAACATAAATAAGCATGAGTCGCGAAATTATAGGCTCCCACGGTAAATAATTACTTTGAGTAAATTATGTCTAACACATACGGAAGCGTATGTTTTCCATTTGCAATCTAGAATTGACACCAGTGACGCGGCGAATAATTGGTATGTAATAAGCCTCTAATGAACCCACTCGTGTACACCCGTATCGCAGTATCTGACAATGATGAGGAGTAGTTAACATAATACAGGTACCACATTCCACAATCATAATATTGTAGCCCCGTCACTTTTTCATGAGTTATACCTACCTAAATTGTTATGAACAATTATTATAATCCTGCAGTACTATCAACTAATAAAAATACCTTTTTTATTTTTATTTTTTTTTTAGCACTTACATGAGTAGCGGCTTACACGTTACATTTCTACATACCTACTTCAACCGATAATACTGATAACAATACACGATTAATAATAATAATAAGTACGATTTTATATAATGTGAATCAATGTTTTATTTTTAATTTTTATTTAAAATAAAGTTTAAACGTTACTATAGTAAAAAGTGCAGGTGACCTATTTTTAGCCTTCGATTAAGTAGTAGTAGGTACTGTGATCATCATTTTATACGTTTTGAAGATACATAGATTAATGGGCAACTATTTAGTGGTATAATTTTTTATGAATTCTTTGATTTTTAAATCTTAGTGTACTGAATAGTTTCTTACCAATCAAGGTGCATTAGTGATTACGTGAAGTATTTTAATTTGCAATGTTTGACTACGGACCTAGTGCATTTGAACACATTCATCATCTGTTTAAATGCATAAACATGTGAACTTAATATGTATGGTATGTTTTTTTTTTAAAGTCTAAAAATATGTTCTCACCAATTTTTACATATTTTTGTTTTGATGATTCATTTATACTTGTACTTGTATAAGTCTAAATATGTTATTAAATGTATAAATATTTATATATATATATATTATGCAATATAATATATCAACAATATTTTTTCAAACCATTCGCACTTATATAAAATATGTTATATGTATCACGGTTAAACAAAACTATTGCGAGATTACCTTTATGAAATAGAAATTCTATTTAACCCATAGATTTTTAAATCATGAAATTGCATGCAATCAATTTTTTCATAAAAATTGAAACATGAAATGAAAACAAGAATGCGTAAACTTCTTTCGAAATAGTCTTGAGCGTGTTGGAAAATTTTTTGAACTGGTCGTTATATATAAAATATCTTTTTGAATGCAGAAAAAACTTTCCGTCTTAAACAATTCGTCTACAACTCTGATTTCCGTAAAATTACGTCTTCAACAAATGTATTATGATGTAAAAGTATACATATCCGGATTCACTGTATGTAAGACGTGTACGATAATTCTTTTAGGACAATAGCATCACTTATATTTGCTCGAATAACATTGTTTAAAAAACTTACGGGCTTCTGGGTGTACATGTCGCTGTGGTTATAATATATACTATATAATATATTAAATATTCATGGTATTCTTTTTTATGATTTCTCAATATTTTTCTCGTTAATTTTCACTTTAATTTTCACTGCGATGGCTTATTTCAGTAGACTTTTACTAAGCGGTCGCAGTTATTTTTCAACGAAGGATTGATTATATATCCACCGCTGTAATATTATCGCGTCAATTGAGACTGATCTCGCGAATTTCATTCCGAAAACATGATCGTGTTGGTGTACTTGTAATTGTTGTAAGCATTGTTGTTCGTGCCAGTACTAAAAATGATTTCGTTGGAACTATTAGAATAGTGGACGAAAAAGGCTAATGAAGCAAATGAGCAACGTTTGCATTTTGTTAGTTGCATTATATTTAAGACCATCGGAACGGCGTGACCAGGAGAGTGTCTACATTCTACAGTGTCTTGGGTCAGAGTACGATGATGACCCGAGAAATGGACTAATTTTGGGTTTTTTTTTCTTCTTTTTATAATATAAATGGTTTGTGTGCTTATTAATTATTTCATTAACATTAGTTTCAGTATACATTTCAACTGTTGAGAATCAAACCAAAACCAGTTGGTCTCTTGATTTTTCAAGACGTGTAGATTAGATTGACATCTCATCATCTCATAATTGGTATATACGACCCAACATATTATTATTATCGTCAATAATTATGTCCATCAATAATAATAATAATAATAATAATAATGTGCCGGTGCCAACTTGATGGACATTCGATAATATATTATATAGTGTTTGGAAAAATAATATAAGCCAACAGAATTCAACACAGTCAATCACGGCATGTTAGTTTTATGTTTTATTTTTAACGTTTATACGCATTTTGTAATATCATATATATATATATATATATATATGTATAGTTATAACATTTATCTTTTCGTTCATACAATGTGATTTTTCTTGAACATATTATGTATCAGATATGTATATATATATAATATCATCAACTATTAATAATACGAAAGTTATAGTCACTTGGCATCGAGTCATAACTCAAAAACTTATAAATTATATGCAATTTGTATATACTCCACGGTTGACATGATGTATACTTATACGCGTTGTGGGATGTACGTAAACACGTGAGTGTGTATGTGTGTGGGCAATGTTAACGATAAAAGAAAACAGCAGCATCTTGAATATTGTTTTTATAAATACGGAATGAGGGTATTAAATTTGAAAAGTGAGTAAATACAAACACGTATCACTCGCACACGCGCGCATAAATATTTTATTGTATTCAATTTGTAAAACGTTATCCACAATTTTTTCGAATTTTGTCGGTACGGTGAAAAACGAACATCTTGGTGTTCTGAAAACGTACTGACGATAATTATTATAATATGGATTTATAGCCCTGCGCTCGCGTTTTTACACAATACACGACAAATATACATGTTGCTTTGACCATGCCACGTACCCCATGTACATTTGCGTATGTGCAAAGAGCTAACACCAATAATGTGTGATTTTTCCGTCTACACGATACGCGTCCATATGCAATATTATATCATTTCGAAGAAAAACATCGCGAAATGACACTATATTATTTGCAAATTTTCTCACGTGATGTTTTCGAGCACGCATCTCGGTGCGTACAGAATAATAGTGAGTTGATGCACTGTTACATTATAATATTATGTATTGGAAGTCGTGCGAACAAATTTGGTCCGAAACAAACGACCCGAAACGGCCATATGTGGATACTATACGTACCTATTATAAATATAACGGTACACGCTATGTGCAAACAATATATTATACTTGTTGAAATGTATACTCCCTTGAGGTACGTTTTAAAAGCGTTTTTCAGAATTGTTAACGCAATCGTGGCGTTTTTTACTAACATCTATATTATATTCGCGTCGAACATGTGACTTTTCGTACGTAATAAAACGATACGGACAAAAGACGATTTGTGTAGCGAACGCGAACGTCATCATAGCGGATAAAATGAGTTTCAATCCGTATCAACCTTGAACCTTTACAACGTTTATTCATAAGTTATTATGTATATTATTTCTAATCAATGCAAAACGGTATAATCGTGTTATATTATATATAACGTCTTTGACGTTAAGAGCTGTATGAAATTAAAACTATCTTCCATAATATAAAGTAAAAAATGCGCATAGTTATGACGATTGTGCCTTTGAAATTAATAAAAAATATTAAAAACCCCACACGAGACCTATATATATATCTTGCAGATGAGTTTGATTCTTAATCCTGTAGCTGCTCATCGGACCCATCGTATATTTCCACCCCCTCTCTGCCAATTACTGGTCCGTCTAATCGTGTTCTATTATACTGCGTATAATTTTGTGATGCACACTTGTACGTGGCATTGATAGCGGCGAAAACGACGTGCGTATAATGGGAGATGTGTACTTTTTTGCTCGGAATGCCCTTGACTAATATCAATATTTAAAGAACCGAACAAACATTGTACGCAGAGTGCACTACGGCCATGAGTGGTTTTTTTTCTAATTTAAATTAAAAAATTTTCCCTGACACTCGAGCCGCAGTAGACTATCTCGTATATATATAATATTAAATATTCTATAAAATGGTTGAGCAAGGCATAGCAAGTATACCGTACATCAGATGAAAACGTAAGTGAAACGTGCTGCGCAATTTAGGTGTATACGTATACTATACCCTATAAATCATAACATGAATCAACGAATAATTTATACATGTATATACGAATTAATTCTTGGTCGAGATTGTTACGAATAACGACGAAATGTTTTACCCAATCTAAATAATAATAGTAATAGTAATAGTATCGGGACTTATAGCGTTACATTTTGAACACGATTAGATTTCGTGATGATTTCGCTTACGTATCTCTTACGTATGAAAATTTACCTATGACTCGAGTTGGACGTTTACAATACGACGTTTCATTACACGCATATTTCGCTATTAGTGGTTGACCACTCGAGTAGACCATTCTTTAAATATATATATTTCGTTTGGCAAAACGAGGCCATTTTTTCTCTCGTATCGATCGCGAGACTATACGCATGAAATTTCGCTGCGCAAAATCAAGTGGTCAAGGTGTGCAGTACCCTGAAATGCGAATATTCCGTACCACTGCGTAAATACATGTATACAATGACAATATTATAATATCTTATACATATACTTTTATATTGATCGCTGATCAACATAATGTATCGTTGTAATTTTTTCACGAGGTTACCGCATATGCATATGTATAGGTATTTAATAACGACATCACCATAAGTCTTCAATATCAATATTGTGAGTCCTCGAAATGGTTTCATAAATTCATCGAAATATTCACGTACTTATCGTTTTAGTCCGTATCAACAGTCGAAAACCACTGCAATTGTGTTTGTGTGTGTGTGTGTATGTGTGTTTTATACATTTTAATTTTGTATACAACTAATGAGATGTATCCTTTTTATTATTATTGTATAATACAAAATTTGACTTAAGTTTTAGCCAACGATATTAACAAGTTCTTGAGAATGTTCTCAATAATAATTAAGAAAAAAATAATAATTTTGACTAATCTCGAGTAGTTTTTAATGGGAGTAGGGTAACAAATAGTGACGTAAAAATGCCTTTAACGAATTAACAATAAATGAACAAAAAGTATATGGTAGTCATAACCAACAGCTCGTTATTCGGTGAAATCAATGATTGGGATATAAGGACGAGTGAAAGCTGAAAAATATCAATGTAGAATGGTTGGTAAATTCAAAACACTAAATAAAGCATCTCTAAGGGTCGAAATGCGATCAGCTACTCTTAGCCACTTGGCCATCGTATATAAGTTATAAATAGTATACGTATAATTTACCTGGATGATATTATATAAAATTTTGTATCGATTTATGATATCTATTTTAAATATATTTTGTTTGTAACTATTAGCCATATAAATAATAATAATTATACGTGTCTTTTTTCCCCCTAAAATATTACAATAATATAACATTTAAACAATTTATCCGACCACAGCATGAATTGCACGAATGAACAATAAATAATTTAAAAAAGTTCGGGCGATCAAAACTTTCAAGAATTGGGTTACACCTATGTGACCTACTCGTATATAGTTTGAGAACTTCTGAGCTATATTACATTATGTATTAAAATTACAAACAGTCCTCAGCACATGCGATGTCGCTCGACGGAAACGGCTGCATTATTAATATCAAAAGGACTAAGGGTGACCACGCGCATAGTCTTACCCTGAAGTCTTTTGATCGAAGCCGCTGCAATATGGCGCAGAGGTCTGACGAAAGTTAGTTTATGTCACGTATAATGAAGATACAGCATTGCGCTGTTGCGCGCTTTCTCTCGACATCTTAAGTACACATGAGTACCTGTAGGAAATGTGTCGTCATGAAAGACGACGTAAATAAGAAAATAAAACATTGTTTTAAGATCACATTTTTCAGGTCGATTATATTATTGGATAAAAAATCGCTTTGATTATAGCAAACGCATAACACATCAAAAACGATCTGAAATGACTACAAAACTTTCATTCTAGTCTTGAACTCGAGGAGGTACAGTATTTTGTTTTCTATTCTCCTTGCACGTCATAACGGATATTACTCTGTTTTGAACTACAATATTACATAGAATTCGTTCGGATAATTTAATTAAAGTATTATTCCATGGCGCAGTTGAACAAGTACTTCAAAACAAGTATTGTATTATTGATGTTTTTATTTCAGACAACCTCCGAATAGTTATTGGAATTCTTTTGTCACTGAAATTGAAAGTTATAATAATAATTAGACTAAATATAAAAAAGACTGTATAGTATAATTAATGCTACATAATATATACATTGTGTAATATTAAACCATCGTATTATGGAAAAATGATTTTGTTACTAATACGAGTAATATAAGGTAAATAATCAATTAACTAAGAACAATTATTTATTTATATAAATCTTTGTCATAGTAATATTTAACTTTAACCATAAAAATGTGTATACTTATAAGTACATAAAATGATAGATATCATGAAATGTAATGATTATTTTTACAATTTATTGTTAAGTCTATTTTCATAAAATATAGATTTTAGGGCTTTATATGCGGGCAATACGCAGTTGAGAAAAATCCTTAGAATAAACCCTGCGTGGTATACGATATTGCGAATTATACGCGCCCTGCTTTTATCCCGTCGATCACAATTCACAATATTATTTTAACATTTTCGTTTTCGTATACGCATGATGGTTTAGTGGTTGATTTTTCCCCCACTTTAATTATTAACGACTGCCGATTTTTTCTCGATTTGTTTATTTTCGTTTCCGGCGATATCGATCCGGGCTTATGTGCAGGCGTACGTTTACGTAATAATATTATAATAATATAATATAAATATAATATGTAAATAAGTATAAGTATAATATATGCATCATACATAAGAAGCGTGTTTGTACCACCATTACGTATAGGTATACACTAATAATGTGACGTGTACAACTGCTAACGAATAAAGAAAATAATAGTAATAATAATAATATGTGGGTATGTAGTGAAGCCGTTTCCACTTGTATGTGTGTGTATGTGTGTGTGTGAGAGAGTTTATTTATTTGTTCGGAAAGTATATTTACAATTTGCACCACGCGCGAGTAGCGTATACAATAAGCGAAATTGATTTGATGTGCTTAACGGAAGTGGAGAGGGGGAATCATCACCCCTAACCCAATAGATTTGTACAAACATAATATGATATGTCATTGCAACCCACAAAAATGACAAAAAAAAAATAAAAAATAACAATATGAATAATACTCGTTTAGTCGTATCCCGAGCGCAATGATTTTAGATTCTGAACGGAGTGAAGAAATCTATTAATTGTTCTTTGTGTATATTATACTATGCCACACCATAGCTGACCTATTCAAGGTTCGAATGAAGAGTGTCTTATTGCGTCTTGCGTTCCACGTGGGTACACGTAGGGCTGCTGCTTTTTTCCAGAAAACGAACGGACGAAATAATAATGATATATAATATATTTATTTATTTATTTATTAATAATTTACGATCACGGTATCCATTGAATACAATTAGATAATACATTTGACGTTTAAGTATAGAATATACAATAATACAAACAATAATAATTTTAATAATAATAATAATTATAATTATGATTATTATTAATTATTATTATTAATAATAATATTAACAATTTTATAACATAGTTAAACGGTAGGGTTGATTAAACTAGAAAGGAGGGGTGAAATCTTTCCTCCAGTGGTTCCGTGCAACGCGAGCACATCACGGGAGGGGTACGGATAAAAAAATTGCTCATATTTATTTTTAAATCAATCTACTGTAAAAGTGAAAATATTTATAAATTCATTATATATAATGAAGAGTCAAATAATTTTATTGTAACCATATTATAATATGTGTCTTACTTTAGTTTATTCGTGGAAGGTTGGCGAGAATTTGTTGTAATGATTATAGTTGAGATGCTTGAATGAAAATAATTTTATTGTATTTTATTATATGTAAATATATTATGTTATTGTTTTAACTTAATTAAACTATGACGTATCATGATTATGCAATAGGAAGATCTTTTAAGTATGAACTAATAACTATTAGTTTTTACAGTTTTTTTTTATGTATTTTACTCAATACTTCGGTATACTCTTATTGAGCCTTTCAAGAAACAGGTTCAGTGGTCTATAAATTAAAATGAAAAGAATTATTAATTATAATATTAATATAGATACCTACACAATATTATGAATCTTACATTATTTTTATTTTAATTTATACAACAAACGAAATTTTCTTGTTTTCACTGCTAATTTATTCAAAACGTCTTCCGGCTATATTGCTATTTCCCTATGTATATTCAAAACTGCTAAGCCATTTAATCTATCTTCACTAGTTGTGTTCCGCAAATATATCTTCAAACTTTTCCAGTCTTGTAAAGAATACTTTAATTATTTATTCAGAGTACTTATTTAAATAATGTATTCAGAATACGTATTCAAATACTTCTTAAAAAATATATTTGGAATACATATTCGCATACTTTTAGAAAACTTTTCTTTGCCTCACTTGTTTATATTAGTTTTGGAATGTTTGGAAATCAACGTTTAAAATTGATAATTTATACATACATAATAATTAATAATAAGTATATCAATATAATATATTTACAAACCGTAATTGTAATTTATGGTAAATGTTTTACATCGAAAGGGAGTCGATCGGTGGATTGGAGGGTGTGCCAAAAACCCGCAATTTATCGTACTTATATATTTTTACATATTATTTGGACGCATTTTAATTATTATTTTCTATTTAATGCGAGAATGAATAACAATTAATTGGATTCCCGTCACCCTCTGATTAAATAACACACTGCATTGCATACGCAACGCAACAATAGACTGCTTGCAGTAAAAATGTACCCCATCCCTCTTAAAAATTTTAACTTTAGCGCACGTTTGCAATGTGTTTGCACACGGCAAGACACGTTAGTAAGTCACATCTGTCGTTGAATAATAATACTTACTTTTGAAAAGTTTTTGTACCAAGTCAGAAAAAAAAGTCTATTCAAACTTTAATATTTATTTGAGAAAAATGAGGTTTTATTATTAATTAGGTATATTCATTCATTATGAAGTTTTTAATCTAATTTGTGGATAAAGTCTTAAAAGTTTTTTTTTTCGCTGTTTGAAACAGTTACGAAGTGATTTTATGGCCGTCGATTTATTATTTATTTTTTAGAAAAACATAAACAATCCAGTCAACCAGACACCACTGGTATCAAAATATTGTTTCATTGAGTCATTTAAAATATTTGGATCTGTTATTAATCGATACAATTTACATTTATTATATCTGGGTGAATCTTTAGTCTTTACCACTTTATTGATCTTAAAACATGACTAGAAAAACACACGTGGGTACAAACAATACGGTTATTACTGATAAATCATTATGACTTTCTGAACATAATCTAAAACAATACAATTGTACTAATACCTACAACAATAGTATTTTCTATCGTAGTTATGTATTTTGATTATGTCCTCTACACAACAATGGACCAAATTATACACGGTTATCAATGAAATCAGTGTTTCTGCGTATAAATATAGATATATGATATATGATATATGACATATGATATCATTCGCAATAATTGAACAATCGGTATTTTTGAGATTATATTATAATATGTGTGGACGTCAATTCTGTATGATGAAGTTCGCCGGAGTGTTGACAATCCGTTGCGAGGATGACCGGAAAGGAAGTTCGGGTGAAATTAAAAATAAAAGAAAAATGATTGATTTGCGAGATATATAGATAAGCGGACTGTATTCGAAGGAGAATAATGAATGACAATTAACAACAATAGAATAT
>JAIPRK010000528.1:0-50341 GCA_025469195.1 Chaitophorus viminalis
AGAGCATTTTAAAAAAATGTATTTTGTAAAAACGTGATTTTGCGTAAAATTTCCCGTTTTTTCGTAATTTTTTTATCGTTTTTTTCGATTTTTTAAAAAAGTATTGAAAAATTTGGATTTTTGACTTACCCAAGTACCATCAACATTCATTTTCCTTTCAAAAAAGTTGCTGTATAAGAAAATCGAAGCATTTTTACTACCAAAAATCGTGTCCTCAGACACACAAAAAAAAAAAAAAACACACATCATTGTAAAATCAATAGATTCCATCACTCTGTTCAGAATCTAAAAAGTAAATTCAATGATCAATATCAAAATTATAAAAGTGGTTTAAGCCATTTTCGAATCAAACAACCTAATGATATCATGGTCTATAATCAACTATTATAGTATATATATACACAAAAAGACTTGTTTTAATAATCAAAGATAAATCCAAATTAATTCAATCGGTATAAATAACAGATATTGCTTTCTAATTAATTAGAGTTTTCGTTTCTATTGCACGAACTATTATTTAAATAATCTACGTATAGAATTCTAAGATGTTATCGTACATAGGTTCCTATATTACCTACATATTATTTTTATACCTCGGTCGTAGTGAACAAATTTTCCTATATACATATATATATATATATATATATATATATTTGTATATTATTTAACATGCATTACGTACCGGATAATGAGGACTGGTTACAATGAGTATCAATAAATACATAAGTGCGCATGCAAAAAAGGTCGCGCAGGCATCAATTGCTGTCAATAAATCAGTCCATGGTCTGTTGGTTCACGTGATCCGAGGATTTCTGTTGTAAAACCACTTTCCACAAGACCCGGTAAATTTGATTAAAGGCTATGATATAAGACCGACAACATGGTACTAAATCACAACGGTTAATCAATGGATCAATTATAAAAACTGTAGCGTGCGTGCGTGTGTTTGTTGCGTTCTAGAGAATATCTATCTTGCGAACCATCGAGTAATTCATCCAACACTAAAGTGTAGTATTTTTAAGACAACGTGTACCTACCTCTATTGATGGATAAATGGTTTTCACGGACCGTTGTTATATTATATAGAAGATACGCATAACATAAAAGAGTACTTTGCTATAATTCTAAACTGTGTACCGTGCGAATCCGGTTTGAAATTTAATACATACGGCGTATATCTGACGTATTGTATATATGTCAATGTGTGTTCTGCATATAGGTGCTGTACGGAAAAAAACAATCTTAATGTTCCCGTTTTCTTTCATTTTCGTTAACGCATACATACGTAGAATAATGTTTACACATATTTGTTTTAAAGACATTCATTGTTGGTATAGATAGATTTCAGCATTCAGTTCTTCGAACAATAAACGTGCAGTGCATAAAATAATATTCGTTTTGTGCAGAGTTTATGTATTTGGTAAAACACGAACAATTTTTAAGAAAAAATTATTTTTTTGGTTATATTAATAATTATATATTAAAATATTGCCCTGTGTAAAGTAATATTTTAACTTATAGTCATTTAGTCATTACACCTATATTATTCAAATTAATAATTGTTGTGTAATTTCATGTATCGTTAAACAATGAATTAAATGACGTCTAAGTGTACCTATAATAAAATAAGATTAAACCGCAATATACATAACTAGAAAGACTTAACAAAAAGTTATGAAACTCTTAAATCACATACTAAGAATAATAGAATTATAATATCCAAGATACTTTATGAGATATAATATGTTATAACATAAATGAATAAATAAAGTATTATATATTATATTATGTTTAAATAAAGAAGTATGTAGTTTAAATTTAAATAGATAATTTATACAAATTTGCACATGGAAAATCATATTCATATATTACGATTATTATAGTGATATCCTAGAATGGAGTCCTAAAAATAATTAAGTACCTATACGGTATACGGTTTAAGTGTAGTGTTGAATTGCTAATAAATATTAAGCAACTAATAGTTTTCTGTCATTTTCTTAAATTGAAGGTCAGAATTATTCACCTAAAAAAATATGATGGTTGCATGAATAGGTATAAATGATGTAAATTTAAAAAAATTACAAACTATTTCGTTATTACCTTTAAATTCACTTTTTAATGTAATATACTATTTCACAAACACCATTTTCCATTTAATAATCATCATTCTATTCATTTTCTGTATTAAATAATTATAAATCTTATAAAAATTATTGTTGGCCATATTTCAAGGCAAACAGAGTATTATTAAAATTAATATTAATAGCATAAACGTTTGTTTCCGTATATTAGATCATTATCATCGTTCATGCATTATATGTTATCATTTATCAATATTGTTGACATTTAATATAGAATTATGAATAATAATAATTTTTCCGCGTGTTTCAGTATGTGCAACTGATGATTTTCAATGCGACGAAACTAGATGTATTCATAAGTCAAAAGTGTGTGATGGCGTGGTTGATTGTTCAGATCAAACAGACGAGCATAGTAACTGTCGACGGACCACAGGTATTTACATATATTTTTTTTTTTTATTAGACTACAGTGTAAGAAAGTGAATAGATAAAAACGCAAACCTAATTCATCCCTTTGGAGTAGGTTTCTTTAATAGTGTGATGATCAAATTATATTGAACACAGTTTTAAGAGTTTAATCTTAGAGTAAATAATATTATTAGTAATTATTGTTCAAGTAAAAAAATCAAGATATTGATTGATAGTAGTATTTATGTATCTTTTGATCACCTTATTTTATACCTCAAAACTGTGATGCTTTCTACAGATAAGATAGATACTAGAACCGAGATTACTAGTTTTGAAACATATTTTAAAAACGATGTATATATAGTGTGTACCCATTTCTTGTATGTGATTTACAATATACTTTATAGTCTTAAATACGAATTATCAACGTTAAATAAATTTAATTTAAGATAGAATTAAGAAGAATTTAAAATAGCGAAACCTAAAAAAATGATATACGATTTGCTCAAAAAAATGCCATAGTATATAATACCGTAGAAAAAAGTTTTTACTAAGTATTAAACTTTTTTCATATTTTCTTTAGCTAGGACTGCTAAGAGATCACATTGTTTTAATGAATTTGTTTCAAAATGCTATTTTACATACTGTTAAATATACTAAAAATACAATATTGGTCTATACTTCCGTTTTCATGACGTTGAATGGTATTTTTGATCATCAATGAATTTCGTCGAAAATTCAGATTTTCTAGGACCGTACTTTTGAAATCATATTAATCAATCTTTTCGATGACGTAGGTATATCACATTAAATAAATAATAACAATAAAAAACCTCGTATGGTTGGTCGCGAACACTGTACAATATGTAATTACCATAATAATTTCGTAGAATATTTTGGGACTATAATAATAGACTGTTTACCTTTGTTTGATCGGTGGTGTCAGCCGGTTCTTTCCTTGTAGACAGGTAGCCACCGGCTAAAAGTAATATTACGTTTAATAACACCTGTATATCATACACATAGGTAACCATTATAACCATGTATTTAATGTTTAACACACACACGCGCAAGCGTATATATCACGTTTAAGTAGGATTATGCTATGCGAGCACATTATTCTAATACTACGGGTATACAGTCCGACGATGTTGTTCAATTTTCTTATGTCATGAACGCCAACGATTTCCGCCTGTAACCAATATTTTCTTATCTAATAAACGCTTACACACAAACATTATGCACATTATGCGTTAGTGTGTTCCGTAAAACAATGAATTATTAAATTGTTAGCAAATAATTTGCTTGAAGAATGAATCGATAATCTTACGGTATATCTTGTAATATGACGTGTAGGTGTTGTGTGATAAGATTTTTGCGTTCACTCATATAATATCATAAAATTTATATATTCTGATTATTTATATACATTAAATAGCCAATTAGTGAAATGACACATAACAAGCAATGTGGTCAAAGGAATGAGATTTTTTTTTAATCAATAGACAAAATTGACATTATAAACGGTACAGAGGTATATTTATGAATAAATAGATTCAATATTCATTATACTAAGCATAGTACGATAGCTGAGTCATCCGGCTGCTTCACTCGCGTGTTAAATAATATAATATTACAAGTTGTCAGTGAAGATTTTGAAAGTAACTGTATTAAAAATAAAGATGCTTAATGCATACATCTGTCCCTGCGATTTGTAGGGAAAGCTTATAAAAATATAGTAGATAACAGGACTAAGAAACAGTTCGATAATAACAACTTTTTACTTTTACCAATATATACACCTATACAAATTAGTGGTTTTCAATATGAAAACTTGATTAATTTTTATTATAATATCATTCAAATCATCATTGCTTTTTCAATTATTACCAGTAATGCGAATATTACTGTAGTAGCGAATTTACACGAAAATATTACTCTGTTAACCGATGAAAACGTATGAAAAAATTTTTATCGTAAGATATAGTTCAAATTAAATTCCTGTCTACGTAGATTAAAATATGTACTACACAGATGTACTAGACAACTAGTCCATATATATATATATATATATATATATATATGTATGTATGTATGTATGTATATTGAATTGACATTTTTGTTTCATTTCTTTTTTTATTCTAAAATAAACCATTATATGAATTCCACATTTACGGGCACTCGGTCGATATAAAATAGCGTTGCCAATTGATACGATAACCTTGTCTATCTATAGTACAGTTAATCTATGTACTATATAATATAGTTAACATTTTCAATTCATATATATTTTCGAGCAACAACTAAACGTTTCGGTTCTGATAAACATGATATATAATGGCATGTTAATTTCTTATCAAAAGACAATTGTGTCGTAGCTCTGCGTACATTTATTTAAAATATTTCATGAGCTTCGGTTCTTTCGACATTTCACGACTTAATCACTTTACGGTTAATAATTGTTCATTTAATATTATATATATTTGTATATGTATGTATATATACATGTTTGTTTTATGGATATTAGAACGCGAGAAAATATAAATAATAATAAACTGTGACTAATACCGCTGCTAGTAAAAATTCTGACGGAACAGTACTCACGAAACGAATGAGACAAAAATAATTTTTAATTTTAAACACGTATTGAACTTTTTTCGTAACTTAAATATGTGTGTATGATAATGATTCTTATATAGTAGTTAATGCGGTTCTTCAGACTGTATTATTTGTCAATGAGCGAATATCGGTTGTCCTTGCGGTCGGTCCATGCCCCTTAGCTATCGGCACACGGCCAAATTCTAGAATATCGGTGGGCCTACACGCTCATATGAATAACTTGTTTAGAATTATTTTTCATATTCAAAATAAACAGAAAACGACTGTTAAGGTACTGTTTAGAGAACAATATTGTATAACTAATGTATTTTATATGCAGTGTGATATTCAAACTGAAAATACGATTTTTTATTTTGCATTGCTAATATCTTAATTATACATAAATTCTAATGTTAATATATAATTATACACGTTTCACCCCAGTTAAATGGCCGAAAATCTATTCATTTTTCACAAGTAAACTAAATGAGTAAAAAGTAAATATTGTACATTATGCATGAATAACGAAATTTCTTTTTTTGTAATATAAAGATATTACAATTACAAAAAATTGCAAAAAAAAAAAAAATATATAACTAATAGTTATCTGAAATTTGTAAAAATTTCTAAATTCCTTTTAATTTTTGTTTGCGTATAAATTACATTTTAAACGTTTGTCGATTTTATTTTATCATTTTTTTATAAATACAAAATACACCTACTACCTATATAATTATAAGGTAATAAATTTACATTAAATAATTTCTAAAACTATACACCATACACAGATAACTAATTTTCATTGCTAAATATGTAATTATTTGTTGAACTCAAGTGAATATATACATTGTATGCGGTGTTGAATGTTTCTGAATTATTTCTTAAGTACTTTAAAAATAAAATTGGCATACCTACTGATAGCTATTAATGATAGGTAAAAAAATATATATTAAATTGTCCATCAAGTATTGAAATTTGCATGAGTCCATCAAAAGTAGTTCTATTTAAAGTTATGCATAGAAAACTACAAAATTATTGATTTTATATGGAAACAATAACGTAAAATACTGAACATAAATGGTTTGCTCATCATGTTAGTCGTATTATTTATATAAATGTGGAGGCAAAGAAAAATCATCGAATACAAAAATTACTCTATTAGAAGGTTCAGAAATGATAGATTTGACATTAATTTTCTTGGTACTTAGGATTAAATTATTTTATTTTAAATCCTTAATATAAAATGCTTTGTAAAACATTTTTATTTTTAAAAATGCTTATCATAAAATCCATAAACTTTAGTTAAAAGACAACATATATTTTTATCACTATATTTTGAGGAAAATTTCTTTATAAAAATCTAATTACAAACTTGTTGTTTAGTGATTATAAATATAATATTTAAAATTAACTTTGTTATGCTCGTACAATTTGCAAGGTAAACCCTGGCGATTATATCCACTTAATTAAGGTGCAATAGCGTAGTAATACTAAAGGCGAAGTGGCCTACGCCAAGTGCTCGAATTATATAGAAGCACAAAATTGTATTTTATTGACGAATTAATTTAATTTTTATTTAAACTTACTGTGAAAACTGCCGATTTTTCGAAATTTACCAGAAGCGTTAGTGAAACTTCCTACCATAGATTTGTATGATTCCAAATATTCTAAGGCTTTAGGTAAAATAATTTCTTTGAATTATTTTACTATTATCTACTGAATTTACTCACATCATTACTGAGTGAAATGTAACATTGCTTTAACGTTTTGAAGTTTGATCACTTCATCATAATTGCAATCAATTTTCACAAAGGTTAAATACTTATTAAAATGAAACCAGTTGTATGGAACAATTTATACAATAATTTGTCATAGTTAAATATTAATTTTGAACTAACAAATTTCTTGACTTGTCATTTATAAAAAAAAAAAAAAACAAAAATGTTGTTAAGATAGTCCTTAATTGTTCGTTGAACCATAATGTAAAACAATTAATAAACATCCAGTGATGTGACAATAGAAAAAAATTTCGATGACAAAAACGATAGCTTTTATGTTGCACATAAATGCATATTTAATTGGCCTAAATTACCTCGTATAATATGATAGATATGAAAATAATAACTTTCGTTAAAATATGCCAATTGTTGATTTAATGCACATCAGTGATTCCACATCTCAGAGACGATGGATCTTCGTTTATTTAAATATACTTTAAAGGGTGTGTATGATTTAATAGGACAATAAGTGAAATATGAAATTTACATTTTTTTTTTTTTGTATGAAACGTATACAACAAAATGTATATGTACACTTAAAAGTTAAAACTACCTACACCCGACAGTCTCCATGTAAAATGCCTAATAATAGATTAAATGTGTAACAAATTCATTGATCGCTTGTCATAAAACAAGCAATGACATCATCAGTCATCAGTGTAAATGTTTAAACTCGAGATATTAATGTTCTTGAATATCCTTGAGAATGTATTTAAAAAAAAGAAACATAAAACATTCATTTAAATTTAATAGCCCCATAAAATATATATTTGATACTCTTTGTAAAGCGAAAAGTTGTTGATTTTCCAATACTTACTCAGTTTTAAGAATGAATTTTATTAAATTTTTTTGAAAAAGTATAAGGGTTTCAAAATTGATAGATGGTACCTATTTTTGCTCCAAGAAAAATGATAGAGGTGAAAAATCATATAAAAATGTTTACGTTTAATATGATGCACCATATATATTTTACACAATTTCCATCATAATTTTACGAAGTTGTCTGAAATTCGTTGGGAAAATAATAAAAATCTTGAATGCATTATAAGTCATAAGGTTAAAATACTTACCTTTATCATTACACGTGCCCAAATGGCAAATAATAAGATATATAATATGTATACATTTAAATAAAATCATTATATTATTTGTCATGTGTATCATTAAAATTAATCATTAATTAAAATTTGCTATTTTAAAAGTTTTATTTTAAAACCACTTTTAAAAATATTTAGTGACTACAGTTTGGTCTTATTTTATTTTATACCTAAATATAATGTAAGTTTGTATACTCACTAGTTACGTTAATGCTCCGCTCACCCTTTACATTCTGCTATTAGAAATTGATATAGTATCTATATTGTTCGTTGTAAAGGATTATCCATCTTAATTTTGAACACACCTGTTGTAGATTAATATTGGTAGCTCCAATATTAGTATAATTACACGGCCCTATATAAATGACTATGCAAAATAGAAATGTTTTAAAGGCATTAATGAAAACACACAGTACACACTTGGTCCTTAATTGTGAGACATGTCCATGCTGCATTCAGTTATTTAAAAATACATTCAACTATTTTGTTAACTCCCACAGGCTAGTTACACATTAAATGCATAAAAAAAAAAAAAATGTAAAGTCATCAATCTAAAAAAAATATTCATATTTATTGTATGCGCTATCAAAATGAATACGTTGAATGATATCTAGGTTGGAAAAAATAATAAAGTTGTGTGTCACTAAAACTGAGTGATAACAGAACGTTAGCCAATTTTTTAACTAAATTGTTCTATATTTAAAATTTTATACATGGTCTTTCGGACATTTGACGAGGAAAAAATATTTGAGTGGGTGGTTTTGAATAGAAAAGTTGAACTTTAATGTGGTTTTAAATTTCATATCTGCATTATTACCTCATGTGTCTTAGCTTTAAAATGCATAATCATTTATTCAATAAAAAAAACAAAAATGAAAACGTTTTACTAGTAGTGAAAGAAATTTACTTTAGGTTCAGTTGTCAATCATCATAACCACCTTCATTGTTATTTATTTTAAAAACACTTTTCGCCAATATAATTGAATAACGGAAAAACAGTGTCAACGGAAAATAAAATAAACGTTGTACACAGATTTTTTGTGTATAAAATGTCGATAATAATAAAAATTACAAAATTATCAGCCTAAGAGTATATATTTAAAATTAGTCATAACTTTGTTTTTGATTTCTTTCATTAATTATAAGTTATTTTAGTTGAATTATTCTAACGATACCTATCGAAAATGAATTGTCTTTAACCGTCATATTTTTTAAGAACTCGACAAAAATGATTAAATAGTAATATAAATTACTTATAAGTGTTATTTTATTAATATTTCAATACAGAGATGAAACTAGTAAGTCGTGTAGATAGTTAATAAAGTGCACCGTATTATTTTCATATTACGAAACAAAAAATGAGAATTTAAAATCAAGTAAAAACCAGGAAATTACTTATGTTCTTATTTATATCCTCTAAATAGATACATTTTTATGTTTTAATTTTCTTCTATGCTCGTACATTTACCTAATCTTTTTTTTCTAAAAATTCCAATGATCAATAGTATACGACTTTATGAATCAATTAATTACCTAAATTAAAATAATTGGAATTCACTTAATCCACCAGCTTTTACATTTTTTTCAGTCATTAGAATTTAAAATCTAGATCCAATTATTAGTTTTATCCAATTATTTGATCTTTTATCGTTTTACAATTCCTAGTTATATCATTAAATTTAATGTGCTGCTGCAGATTTATAAATAAAAATTATACTTACATAAATTTTCAGAAGTTCAGACGCGCATATATTCTACTGTACAGTTTTTACAATTATGTTAGTCTTACATCTCCAATACCCTACTATGGTAACTTATATGACCACTGACCGAGCAAGAATTCTAAAACACTATCACGTCAGTATTAACGAAAGTTGTTTACACTTTGGGTTTTTGAACTGGCCCCGAGGAGGAAGTTTTGTTGAACGAAACCGATTTTACAACCTAGAAGGATTATACGTGTTGCAATAAAATACGTAATAATAACACTAAACGCAACGATTTAAGGTGTGCTTAATACACATATATGTTATTCAATAATCCCTTATATGTTCCCACGTTAGGGTTCGTTGGATAATTTTACACCCTTCGGCAGTATAATTTCAGTGATTATAAATGTTAAAATAAGCTTATATGCTCGATAAGTTTCTATGCCAAGTTTGCCGGATGCAATTAGACATTGGCGTTACCTATACATCGAATCCACGTTTCAATATATGTCCGTATATTATAATATGCATCCTCCTGTATACTTGACGTGAAGCCAAGGTCTCAAGAAAACGACAGTCCACGGCGCGGCGTGGGTGGGCGTGTTATGAGATTAAACTTTTTTTTTCCCCCCGGCCTATATCATCATGCCACTCAGTGAACCTATACGTCCGACGCCGGTAGTGATTTATTTCGAAATAAAATGTTTACTAACCGTTTATATGCTCCTATAATGCAGTCTCCTTGTTACGGCCAAGTGGGACACACTGCTGCAAGTACGTGATTTAACGACGACCGTACATCTTGTACGTGATTAACCCTAATCTTGGAAATGAAATATGATCGGTATTTTACACAATATACCAAAGATAATAATATTATGTCCGAGGAATTACTTAACAAAATTTAATATTTTCAACTTAAATATATCGAAAGATTATCTCTGGTTCCGCTGACTTAAATTTGATAAAATTAATATACATATACGTATTACATTATAGTTTGTTTTGTATGCTATGGTATACATGATTTTTATTCATTAATTTATTTTACTCAAACCACACCGCAGTTAAAATAATACACACTTGATTTATTAACAAGGCTATAAGAGAACAATACATGTTGGATACATTAATAATTTGCTATCGGTTATCAAACATATACGAATAACTGAATTATCTAGAATTCTAAACTATAGAAACTACAGTTAAATAAATTATATTGTATTAAATGTATGCTAAAAGAAACACTATTTCAATAGCAATCAAGTTTTTTAAATTTTTTTCATAAAGTATTGCAGGATATCATAATATCATTCGGTTTAGAAAATAACATTTTAACTATCAAAATAACGCTTCACCTGTGCTTAAGGCCGTGGTTCTTAACCGGTGTGTCGCGACACACTAGTGTGTCACATATTGCTACAGCGTGTGTCGCTGAACAAAATGTGAAAACCTGGTAAAACCCAAAGGTAACGTTAAAATCTAAATTTTATATGTCTGAACATGATTCATTTTGGATTTCTTTGGAAAACGAATACTCAGGAGTGAGCAAAAAAGCGTTGCAAATTTTGCTTCCTTTATCAACATTAACGCTTAAAGATATCGAATGTTAATTACGCATAAGTTTGCAAATAATTCGCCCACGAATCGAAGACCTATGTTCAGTTCGCCAATCACAAATATTGCACTAATTTCCTTTATAAGCTAACACGATTTTTATAATAATATTTTTTTAATAACTATTTTAAATTGATTATATTTTAATTCAGTATATTTAATTTTTTTTTTTTTTTAATAAAATGCTAACATGAACCTAAATGTATTAATTTACATAGATTTGTAATTTTTACTTTTTCAAAAATCCATAAAAATTGTTTAATTGTGTCGCCATTTTTATGGAATTGTTATTTGTACAACTAAATATATAATAAATGGATCTGTTTATATGATTTCCACAATAAATCAAATCATAAGATAAATATGTTGTTTAATAGAAAAAATGTATATTCAAACCAATTGAAATGCACATTGCCCATTAATCAATCATTATCTATGACAATAAATAGTAATATGTGTATGACTTACTGTCTAATATTTATTTATCATATTCTATACGTGTAAATACATGTTCATTAACAACACGATGATTAAAAACCAACGTCCGTGAGCCTAACCTAACCCGTACACAGGTGTCTTGTTAAGTTATGGATTCTAAAATATTAATTACATTTTTAAATGTATTTTCAGTGATTTCTGTTGTTTTTAAATACCTATATACATTTTTACTTACTATTTTTAATGTTTATATTTGAAAATATGAAATTCATGTTATCTATAAAATTATAAATAATAAATACATATCCGGTCAAGTTTTATATTTACTATTTCCCTGCAGTAAGCAACTTACATATATTAAGAATTCCAACATTTTGTTTTGTGTATCTTTTAGAACGATTTTAATATTAAAATTGAAATCGTTTCTTGTCTCATGAGAGGGAGATTCAGCTAAATTGTTCATCGCTATAAAGGTACTTTGTATTCCAAATATTTGAATTCGTATTCCAATAAATATTAGAAAATTATATACCGATATAGATAAATATATTCAAATGCGTTTTAAATGGATTTTAAACAAGACGTACTACATTACAATAATTTTCTAAATAAAATTCTCAACTCACTTGTTCCGCGTACGTTAGTATTCATATACTGTGGTATAATTATTTTACACTTTAATTTATAGTACCTGCTATAATATATTTATTTAAAATATAATTCTTTATTATTATTAACTACTATAGTACTATGCCATTGCCTTCACAAACGATCATTATAAATTATGCCCACGTAAGAAAAATGTATTATAAAATGTTCCCATAAATACTTCTACTATACCGGTGTACTTGAGGTAATCTTGATGACATCATAGCTAATTTCTATTTACCAATAGAAACATTCTCATTGGGAACGAATTTGCAAACGGATTAAAACAATAAAAAAAAACTGTGGTATTTACATAATACATCTTATGATGCACACTTTACATATTACCGTAACGTTGTTGGTCACTGAATACAATTATGATAAACTATATAGGTGCGGCTGTTTGTTAAAATATTTCACTAGTGTAATAATATTTCGAATTTATCCAAATTGCACACATAGGACATAGATATTAATATTGTTAAATCGGGAATAGGAGTGTACAGAAAATCATCATAATTTTAAATAAATTTCAATGTTCCAGTCTTTTGATTTAGTTCTACTTAAAAATCGTATATGCACATTGGTATTACAGATAATTATCAGTAATAACACGCTAAAACAATATACATTAAGATTTTTTATATACCAACACCAATGAGAGAGAGGGTAATATTATATCTTATATTAATTATTAGTCTTCCGATATTGTATAAATATACATACAAATGTATTGCCCAGATGTCTAGCTAATAAGATGACATGATATAATATGTAAATTTCTGTATATAATTCATAGTTTAAAAATGAAAGATCTTGTGAAACGATATAAAAATATTTGAACAATATAAGAAATATAAATAAAAATATATTTTAACTCGTATTTTTTAAGCACGTGAGAAACGAGACAAGAGCTTCTTCTTTTTCATCTCTACGATTATACCATTCATTTGGACTTGTCCTAGACTTTGATATTTTATACGCATTCCACATCTAGAAGAGATCACCGCAACTGCTATGACCTTAGCCATAATTATTCTCTCCTCGATTGCCCTTTCCACTTAACGGATAAAAATGAATTTCTGTTTCGTTTGATGGTCATCTGATCATTTTTCATTTTCATTTTAGCACTCATTTCCCTATCTTCATTTACATAATAAATACATTTAAAAACACGATGTTTAGTAGTATACAGAGACTGGTATCAGTGGTATTGTTACAATATCAATTTTATAATATGTTTAACCTTTCACACTTATTCACTTGTTCAAGTTGCAAGTTGCATTCAGTTTTAAACATAAATTGTAAAAAGTGTTACTAAATTATAAAAGAAAAAAAACATTAAGATAAGAAATAAGATAAAAAGCTGCCTATTGAAAACTGTATAATTCTAATGTAAATAAATAATTTTGCATACAAGTGTAGTTATGTTACATTTCAATGAAATAATTAAATCCAGTTGTGTTACATGTATTGTATTTCACCGAAAACATCCATAAAATACTACCAATTCCGCGTACTGCGTCCATGTCTGTATAACACACATTAAATTTAGAAATTCTATCGGTACGCATTTCGTACATCATTATAATATCTTGGATCCGGTCCATCATCTTCGATGTGTCACAAATATTGTTCACTTATCCTTCACCCTGGAATTATTCTTTCCCAATAACTATTACACGGCATATTCTAACATGTTATGCGACACTGTATAATACATATATATATATATATATATATATTTATAGGAATGAATTCGTTTCGAAAATCCAAACGTGTAACCGAACAGGGGTGATTAATATACTGCTGTGGTACATCGATTTGAGCAGTATAAATTTTCCGATGAGCCATCCATATTATGACGTGGCGCGTTATTTCGATTTTAGATAGATGAAAAAAAGGGTTGTTTGCCCGTATA
Source organism: Chaitophorus viminalis (assembly GCA_025469195.1). NCBI lineage: Eukaryota > Metazoa > Arthropoda > Insecta > Hemiptera > Aphididae > Chaitophorus > Chaitophorus viminalis. Next base: position 14,296 of record JAIPRK010000528.1, read on the forward strand.
ATAATGTGCCGATATTATAATAATATATCGTTGAACCGGCGGCGGCGTAAGCGCTCGTAATGTATGTGTATGCCTCGCGATGCGGCGACCGCGGCCGATCGAAACCGCGACAACCCGACGCGTCGGCGCGAGGGAAAAAACGGCCGTTAGGTACACATTATAGCGGATCATACGCGCTCGTACCCGCCGACACGAGTCCACGCGCTCCCGCTGTACAAATAGTGGTCTAGCACGTGCGTCCGTCTTATCATATTATTGTAATATAATATAGTTTGTGCACTTAGCCGTTGTTGTAACAATATAATATAATACATACCGTTCTTTTTAAGTCGATTTCGAACGAATAAAAACCGATCGACATGTAGTTCAAGAATTTTATTTTTATTTTTTTCTCGATTCACTGGATTTATAAAAATTCATATTATTAATAGTTAAAAAAAAAAATAAAAAATAAATTAAAATCAGGAATCAATAATACGGAGACGATGTTTGACAAAACCAGATTTCTATCGATTATTACCTTAGCTCTGTGGCTTATCGTGCACCTTGAGTCAGCCCGACCGACATCAGGTAAGACGCGAACAATTTTTATATGGTTTACAATATATTATGTAGTTTTCTATATTTCATTCAATGTCATCTTAAATTTTTACACTCACAACGCGTCCGGCGTGATTTTTAATTTTTATTTAAAACTATGTGGGTACTGCAGTAATCACTTTTACACTTGATATTATATTCTTGAAATATTAATAACTGTGAGATTGATTTTGATTTCAATATAAATTATCTATAAACGAATACATGGGTACTTATAATGTTAAGTAAATACTCTCTCATTGTTGGTCGTCGTACTCGTACAACAGATTGAATAGAATTTCATATTAAAATACACTTTTTTTGTATATAGGTACACAATATAATATGTTGTGTACATACAATATGGTTTTTTTCTGGTAACACATTAATTCGAGTTAATTCCAACCATTTTTTCCTGTTTACTTTTTGACTATAGGTACTTTATAAATTATTGTTTACGATAATAAACGATGATATTTTACTATAGCTCATTAAAAATGATTTTAAAAAAATAATACGAAAAACTGTGTATTATATTTTGTATAATATAATATATAAACTATATTATACACAAAATATGTTTTGTTTTTATATTTTTTTTTTTTTTTTTGGCAAAACAGTCGGCGCTTGAGTCTAGGTGATTATTGTGGAGATTTATTACGAGTTCTATACTTATCAACAAGTGAATGACTAGCCAAACTTTCTATAAAAATTGTTCTAAACTTGTACAATATAAATATTTTATATTATATAGAAATATATTGGGGATATTTTTAGTCATTTGGTGCAGTAATGCATAATAATATACACGATATATTTACGGTTTTTAAAAAATAGCTCGCTTTATATTTGTTCATAAAGAAATATCGATAAATGCATACAATATTATTATAGGATATTTTAACTATAACTAATAAATTACATTTATTACAGTCCGGTTGCATTTAAATGTATTAAATGTACGATGAACCTATATGCGACACAAAGACTGTTTAAGTATATTAATTTTAATTCCATCGAATTTACGTATAATACCAAGTGAACATATAGCAACAATATAGGTGGCCCAAGTTATAATTGTGTTACTTGTACGCCGCTACATGTATACATGTGTGCACATATGTGTATACACAAAAATCTAATAACTTTGTATGACGTACCTACCCCGAAGCGCCATTGGACGGCTAATAAAATGTAACTTTCTATGTGCTATGGAATATTGTCTTTTTTCCTTCATTATTTTCTCGAGACCAAATCGAATTCAACTCTACCTCCGGCGTCTCCTCACACCATCCGAACGTTTTCTTTGGCCACTAGCAAGTTTGCTTTTAAACAATATTCAATTAATTGTCACATCATAATCATCATCTTACTGTTAAAACGAAACCTGTGCATTGTTATTATTACTTTTATTATTGCTATTATTATTATAATCATTATTTCTATTATTATTAATTGTTGTATACCTGATATTAAGATGATCAATATCTTTCTCGAAAGGTTTGAATCACGTAAACGTATAAATATTGTATTCTCTTGGAAATTTGAATATATGAGTAATGTTAAAATTGGCCTTCAGCCTACAGACGCCTTGTAGCCAAGATTAAAAATATCATTTGGCGGCTTGTAAATCCGTAATAATTTAAATAACTTAAACGCTTCTACAGATTTCCAAACACAGACAGAAAACTCGAGAATATTATTATACATTACCAATAATTTCAATAATAGCTCGCAATAAACGCCAATATTTCATATCCTTGTCCGCGGCAGGCGTCATTCGCACCGTTTAGGAATAAGTAAAATACCTAGTAGAGTGGTAGTTGGTTTTGCTTCTACACGATTAAAAATAAAACAGACATGCCACTGCGATTAGCGTACCGAATAATAATAATAATAGGTATACGGTTAAAATATTAGTTTTTCAAGTGGTTAGAACCAGTCTACTATAAATAAGGATATTTTTATTTTTTACTATGACGACTTAATAGTTAAATTTTTCATCTCCATTTAATTTTTTGTTCACGTAAAAAGTGAACAAAAGAACGGTGATTAAGCCGAGAACTCAGTATGTGTATCGGTTTTTACCTTGACTTCTACTTAGAATTATTTCCATAAAATATGTAAAAGGGCCTTTCACAGTGCATGTCATCCAATATAACACATACCATCAGACGTACGAATGACACGATACTGTATACAACATTTAAAACGATTGAAAACATGCGTGGTGATATTTTCAGTTGCCTACTTCTCGACAACTAAAAGTTAGAAATGAATTATCACAAAATAATGATAAAAACCAATAAGTTTCTAATCTATATACGTTACTGTATACAGTCATTACACTTTTCAAAGCTTCACATAATATGCTTGTTGTACATAAATTGATTGACCACTTAATATGTTCAACATCTTTGTTGCCCTTTATCAAAAACCGTTTTACGGCATTTTCCAAGTGCGCATCATACCCACTTCACATATCAGCTGAACTTTTAACCCTTTTTGTCTTCTCGCTTGTTTACCCTCCAACCTTAACCCCATTCTTATATGCACACGCCCTCTTTTGTCGTTATTGTTTTACCTAAACACACTAATTGCATACTTTCTTAGTGTACCAACGAACTATATATTGCAACCAACGTTTCGTCATCTTTATCGGTACATATTGTATGCAACCTAATCACTGGATACAGTAATATTCTGCTCTTTATTATCGTACGATCAATAGTAGTGTTTGACATGACAGTGTTTCCGGTTGTTTCTGTATCTATTGTTCTTGATGGTTTATTCTATGCCTACTTAGATCCTTGAGATAAACTTACAAATGGATAAAATATAGGTGAAAAATAAATAAATAAACAATAACTTGATATTATTTTAATGCCCGCTATCTAATCGTCTACTGAAATGAAAGTAAAGTAATGAAGTCACTAAGTGTCACACACACACTCAAACCCCCACACGCTTACATACATATATTTTATAGATACATACTCACGTATTCCAACTAGTTTGCGTGTATTTATTTAAATAATGTCGCGGAGACACACAGACATTCTTCGGTCGTGACTAACACTGCTTTAACTATTTCAAATATCTACACAACTTATTATATATAGTTGGCTGTTCCTAGTTTAATACCGCGTGCTTAATATTTTATCTCCGACGATTGATCGATTTCATGATTTATGCGTGCAAAAAAAAAAAAATTAAAAAAATACGGTTCAGTTTTACATTATTTTTAAATTTTCTTGGTTAAAACACGATAATCTAAATAGACCGAGAACGGAGGGTGGCGCGAGCTTTTTAAACCGATTCGCGATGGTTTATATACAGTGTTCATGGTATTTTGGATAGAATACCTATTAAAATTCTAATGGGATTCTGTGTGTAATATATACACATACACATGCAGTATGCTCGGTCATCACACGGTAGGTAGCAATTAACGAATGAACACTCGGGTTATTGATAGGTAGTGTATATAGATCAAAATTGGCACGAAAAAATATTTTTAGTGACCCATTTCGATGATAGTAGACGTTTTAAAATGTATGCTCGCGAGTCACTATGATCGTACACCCTGACGATTTCCTATGCAACTTAATAATCGTTAATAAATTATGAAAATGTTTCGTTTTAACAATTTAAAACAAATAAATATTTCTAAATAGCAATTACAATATTTATACCGTGCAAGATATTATTCAATAAAGAACGATAGATATTGTTATTTTATTTTATTTTATTCCTATTTATTGCCTATATAAAGTAAAGTTTTTTTTTTTTTAAATAATAACAATGATTATAACAAAATACAATATCGACTTGGGTGGCATTAATATAACTTCACGGTAATTATGAAAAAAAAAAAACCAAAATTTAGAATTTAAAAATTAAAATATGAACATATGCTAATCTTGGACCGTGTTAAATATTTTATACATGTATATTTTAATTTCTTTTTTTTTTTTAGCATATTATGGTAACGGGTACATTGAATATTTTATTATTTATTTTTGGTAATTAATTTTAAATGTTCATGACATCACCTATATATGTGTACGTCGTGTTCGGCTAAGAAAATTTAAAACCAATCTACATAATATGTTTTGAAATTAGTATAATAATAACAACAAATCAGTTGGAGAATATATTTTAATAGATTACAGTAACTTATAATTTTGGAATTAAATAATTATATTAGTCAATATGCGTCCGATGTTAAATATTAACATATTTATTATATTCATACGTATTTTTATTTACGGGAAAATTCGCACCGAGGTTAAACTAATATTTTATAATTGAAAACATTCTATACTCTTAGAGTTATTTTTATTATTTCAAATTACTGAAATTGATCATTAAATAAATATTTTATAAAATTAAATGTTTGTAAAATAACCAAATATACTTTATTATTATACGGATCGAAATTATGTGATATTAAAATTCAAATCCCCAGTAAATATATAGCTTGAAGTATTATACTTGAAAGCATCGTCTGATTAATTATAATGTTGTCTGCATACATATGAACACACATGATTTTATAATTTGCCAACATTTATACCAAACAGTTATATTAACATAAAAAATACTCAATTGCGACTACATAATATTTTGGAATCATATTTGAAATATGAAAATCATTTTTAAATTATACGCACATCAATGTATCCTTTTATCGATTATTTATCGTTTACACCAGTTTATTAACGTTCTTTGATTTTTATATCATATTATATAATAAAAAGTGTCGAATCGCGATAAATGCATTTTCCATTAACACGATTAAATTTATATTTATATTATGTTAATGTATATATGTGCGTATACGAACCTTATACTTAGTATTGCAAAAAAATATGTACACCTATATTATGTGTATATCACTACGTATTACCGTGTAGTTATTGGCTACATTATAGCCGACCACCAACATAAATCAATAATCATTATATACCGGTAGGTACACACAAACAGTAAACTGTATAAAAAAAAAAAAAATCATATTATTTTATTAATTTTCCGCGCACGTATACCTATACTGTACGTCGTAATATTACTTGTATACAGAAGTTTTCAGAACATAATTTCTGAATATATTTCCCGAAACACTCGTCCATACAGTTTTATTTCTAAGACTTATTAAGCCCATTATTGGTGTTTTTCTCGTCAGATTTTGCGATTTTGGAAAAAAAAAAAATAATTTAAAATTTATTTACAACCTACACATTCAGATGTAATAATTTAAAAACGTATATCAGTTTTTATAAGTTGATTACAACACAAAAAATTCATTGAAATTATTTTCAACATTATCTATATTAGTAGTAATTTACGATGATAATCTAAAAATTAAAAACATAAATAGATCCAATCTAAATAGCAATTATCTTAGATATTATTTATTTCCACAATTAAACCTTCAGTTAAACATATTATATATTGTTTGAATATTTCAATTGGCTCTTAAGCGTTTATTCATAGTTTTATAAATATAAAGTACATAATTAATCATAATTTATCAAGTAGGTAATTAAAATATTTATGATATAAATTTGACATTTGAGCATTCAAATCGCAATAAGTTACTAGGTAAACAATTTGGTGATATTATTTTACTTGTAATCGTCAGGCCTTGTTTTATCAAAGAAAACTTACATATCAATAAAAACTATAAATCATCTTACATTTGGCAAAAACGAAAAACCGTTTTGGTCTTTCATGTGGTAATGAAAGATGGATAAATGAAATATTAATATCGACAGAAAAAATCGAGGTAAAAATTGAAGTGGGATGACTCGTGTATCATATGTGTAAAAAATGATACATGAAAAATGTATAAGGTATTAATAAAAATTATGAATTCTCTTTCGGTAGCTTATAACTATTTGTATTGGTGAATTAATTACTCTTCACGAAAATCGTATCCACCTATCAGTTTTCCAATGTTTTTTACCTTGGTTACGTTTTGAAATAAAAATATATTTATCTTATTGATTTATTAACCAAACTGAGGAAAGATATGAAACACTTCAGCTGAGTATCAATAAAATTCATCATTTCCTGTTATTTAACTTATGAGTTATGTCATTTGTGTTGGTGTTTTATTTGTTCAAAAGAAACATACGACATGCATTCATTTTTTATACTTGGAAACGGTACAACAAATGTGTTCAATTTAAAGTAAAAGATTATTTGGTTTTTACATTGACATAATAGTAATATTAAAAAAATTGTGGTCCAAGTTATGTAATGATATTTAATGTTATCATCTTAATAGAGATTTTAAACATAATTTTAAAGCTAAAACTTGATAGGTGACACTATAAAAACATGGTTAGATTAGAATTTTATAAGCAATCAAGAAAAATATATATAAAGAAAATTCCTCTTATCCCCCGATAGAATTTCGCGGCGGCATGTACTCAAAGGATATAGGAGACGCAAACATCCTCTAATGTACAATGACCGTCTCTTCTTTATCCACACTTTTAACTACCTATATATACAATTTCTAAAACCACATTTTTGATTCTATAAAATGACAAATAATCAAATAACATCTATTATTTAAACTCAAGTATAATATACTTAAGAGCTAGAATAACGTCAATCATTCACACTGTAAATTTAGTATTAAATTACAAAAACTTATATTTTCAAATTTATATAAATAATATCAAAGTTTTTGCTACATTTTTCTCAATTTGTAAAGTTTTGCTATGTTATATGAAAAATTATAGTATTAAAGACAAAAAGCTTTTAAATTATTTGATCTCAACAGTGATTGAAAGGTGATGACGAAATCAACGCTTACCTACGTAGTATTATATAGTAAATTGGAATTAGTTCAATAATGTAATATTTCATACCAAAACTTTTTTAATAGCGGGTTCAATGTACGATGAAACCTCTCAGGCTTTAAAATACATTTACATTGTAATAGAACACACAATATCAAAATATTGTAAAAAGTTTACTAATACGTACAACAAGAGATTAATATTTTATTATTTTATTTAAACTAGATACTGGATCTAGTTCCCTATACATAGAAAATATAATTTTCCAGTAAAAGGGACAAGATAAATGTTTAATAATATATTATTATTATTACAAGGATTATTTATTAATTATTAATTAAAAATCAATCAGGATATTAAAAAAAGAACAAAAAAATTAAAATTAATTAATTATTATAAATTCAAATAGATGGGGAAAAACAGGGAATTAGAGAAATACAGAATATTCTGAGTAATATAACCTAACGCAATGTATAAATCACGATTTAAGATATAATGGTTACCCAACGAGCTATGTTGCATGCATTGTAGATGTGACCGCAGGTTTGACTCTGTAAATCAGCTGACTTCGGTGCTAACTAACATTTAGCGCTCATAAATCAAAGCAATTAATGATGAAAATGATGATAATATTCACGATTTCGTGATAATATTTGTTAATTCCATGATAATAGAATGTCACAGTGGTCACGTGGTCAATCATTACGAATAAATCCACACGAGCGCTAGTTATTGGTTGGCTATCAAAGAGTCAATTCGGCGGTCACTTTATCATAGCTCGTTGGGTAACCATTATATCTTAAATCGTGGTATAAATACATGCTAGGTACCAATAAATTGCTGTAGGTTAATTAAGCTTTTAATCTCTTCTGATGGAGTTAAAATATTTGAAACTTTAATCATAGCTTAACGATAAAGAGCGTTTTAGTTAAATCTTGAAAACTATTTGCACACAGATCAATTTAGTACCTAGTGAACAATATCCCGGACGTAAAAAAATACGACTTCTTGTAAAATTATAAAATAATTTATGTAGTGTGATCATATATTAATATATGCAAGGTTATTTTTACTAGTGTAAGACATCATCTCAGTGGGCGTTAATTATCTGCGTAATACTTTCTTTTCTATACTTGTAGGTAGCTTCTTTTCGTAGGTAGTATGATTTTAAAATGTTTCATATTTTTATTACGTGTATCCCTACCCCCTTCTACATATTTTAATAAACTTATTCAGCTTTTGACAATAACTTATGTGATACAATTATTTACAGCATTTTGAAAACAGTAATTAGTGTATTTTATATGAGTGCATAATAATATAGCATATATATATATATATATATAGACGTTATTAGTTGTACTATGGGTGTGTACACACATGAATCCAGGAATAAAAAAAAAAAAGTAAGGCTGGGCGTAATAAATCATTTTACATTATGAGTACCAGCACGTTTTGGAGTAACGAAAGTGTTCCAAAAGTATCGTGTGTGGTATCCAGTCGATTGGAAATCTAACACATATGGTATTTAGAGTATGTCGAGATTAAATGGATCCCGATGGCTTTCAAGAAAATGACGAAAACATAAAAACGGATGAAATGGTCGGTGGATCGGTTATTCTGAAGTTATATATTATACTTCAGCAAGCTTGTTTTACAAATGCTATTATTGTCGTGGTCCAATTAAAAATTATTATACGGCCCACTGTACGCATACTTCTAAATTGCGAGAAAAACGAGACAAGTGGCCAATTTAAAAACCGCTGACCGTACAGCTGTTTAGCGTGTTGGTGCAATCTTATAAACGAAAAATACTGTACTTGGTAAATGTACCTAAGTGTATAATAATAATTTTTGTGAAAAACAATTCTCAATAGGTTTGTAAAATATGTTTGTAAAATTATTTTATGTAGTATAAATATCTGTTGTACTATTGAGTAAGAAATAATTATTGTGATACCTATTATAAATAATCAATATATGACCCGGTGGATTGAAGAATTAAAATTTTTTTTTATATTCTAAAAAATGTATCAATTGTATTAATTGTATTAATTGTATATTAAAAATATACTACACTAAATCATGATTTTTATACTTCATTTATTATTTTTTAACTCGATGGATGTTAATTAGATCTTCATAAATTTGGCATTTTGGGCGTTGATTGCTTTTGCTGATATTTTTAAAATATGAAAAATAAATAATAATAAAATGTTCTATATTACGAGAAATTTATGATAATACTTATCATTATAACGCTCTAATATTTATTACTAGTAAAAAATAAAAATAAATTAAACGTATAATTGATTAGGAAAAGTTTCCCTGTATAATAATTTCCCCCTTTTTCCACTACCATATTACGCCTGCAATTTTTATGAATACCGAACAAAGATTGTAGTCAAATAATATGCTTGCTTAAATTAAACTCTTCACATCTAAACTTCCAGGATGAATTTAAAATAATTTCAAAATAATATTTAACAATGATTTTTTATAGTTGCATTACGTATTTGTTTATAAATTTATCGCTCCAATAAATACATTTTGTATTTATTTTAAATTAGCTCCTGTATAATTTAATTAACGTAGTAAGCTCGAAAAAAAATGTTTTAACTCAAGTGTTAAGATATATTACGAACATTTTTAATAATAATATGACATTCATATGGTGAATAAATACAATACATTACTTTAAATTTACTATTTGAGTGTTTTTAATGAAGATATTTTATTAAAAAGTTGAGTTCTAAATATTACTCGTCCTATATACTAATCTTATGAAAATATGTACTCATGTACAGCAAATTGAATAAACATTAATATAAATGCCCCTTAATTACAAAATACATTAATCATTTTCATTACAATTAGTTAGTAGTTGTATATTATTATTTTAAAAATTATTAAAAGCTATACTTAGAGGTTGGATTGTTAATTAATAATTAAAGTTTATACATTGCAATATAAAAATAATTCATATATAAAATGCCTTCAAACTATCAGGTTTATTTTTTGTTTTTCTAAACCAGTTGTACTACTATCCTACTCTCTACAGTATATTTTATGTATACGATTTTTTTTTTTCATTTATTCACTATTATAAATATTTGTAGAAATTATGAATGGCCATGATTAAAAAAGTCGTGTTTAATCAAAAACGTTTTATACAATAAAGCTCAATTATAATCCATTTAGATGAATCATCAACAATATTGGTAAAGAATTTTAATTTCGGAAAGAAACACTTTTTCTCATCCCATACCTTAAACAATAGACTTCCATAATATCCGCTTACGATATGTATGTATGATATAAATCTATATGCAAAATATAACTATTCAAGCAACAGTTCATCCATCTGTATTTCATATATTATGCACAATAAAGTATACATTATATACGTGTATATGATCAAAACATTAAAAAATTTCTTAAGGCTAAAATATGTCTCATAACTTACTGTACTGAAAAAAAAAAGACTTGTACCTACATATTATACGCGTTAATAGTTTTAAACGGCTTCATTAATATAATATATTTCATAAAACACCGTGAGGTAGCCTTCGATTCGTAGTGTACCCGCTGCACTCGGGTGTATGTAAAATTACATATATTTGTTTGAGTTAAATTATAGCCCAAGCTTATAATAATATACGTTCCTTATATAGTGTAGATACGCCACGAGGATCATATTATTATTATGTTTGGTATTAATTGATGCGTTTACGAGCCCATATCATTTTCTTTCTTCTTTTTTTTTGTCATGAATAAATTTGACTTTTTTGAAATAGTATATTACGTCATGTTATTTTTGATGAGACATAAATGTTGTATAAAAAAATTAGCTCTTAAATATTTATTTTCTTTTTTGAAGTAATAATATATTCACTAGCACCATAGCACAATATACTAGTCTATGTATCCGACACTAAATGTTTAGCGTTTTTTTTTTTTTACAAACGTTCATTGCACGCATATGTGTGATACATGTTCTTAATTATTCGCGACTATTAAAATTATTTTAAATTCGCCGCGTGTCGATATAAAAATAGTCGTAGTCTCGTCACATGTACATAACGTAACAGTTTCACCTATATTTTGGTATGGAACCGGCGTGCTGAAAATCCACATACGTTTAAACGTAAATAATACGCGCACTGTATACAGTTCATTATGTAAAATCGCTTTATGAGGATGTTTATGCCGCGCGTTAAACACCCGTATTTCATATCGAATGACTACCGGGGGAGGATAAAGGTCATTGTTTGAATTTATAGTATGAAAAAATGTTGGATGAAATACGATTGCCACAACTCTATACTCGTAAACGAGTGTTTGGAAAGTTTTATTTTCATTTTTTTAACTAAGGTGTTTAGACATCACCTCAAATAGGATAAGTTACAATAATGGGTGGTTTCGAATGTGTATGCTTAAAACGCGGATAGTTTTTGTACGTTCCTCGTAGAACACGATTTATTTAAACTAAGCCATATAATCCTATACGTGTGTTACTAAAAAAAAAAAAATCTGAATAATACCGAAATCGTCGTAAAGTTGGTTTACAATAGGTAATTACAACGTGTGAGATCAAATTCACGTTGTAAAATGTCAATGACAACTATAAATAACGGTTTAGCTTAGCGTATCGCGGTCTTGCGCTATATCAAACTACACCTGAATATGTGCGAATAATGAGTGATCCGTCAGGTACAATTACAATATAATATTTTATACGGTATTATTGTTAAATCGGGTCTTAATCTGACGGTCGCTTTGATGAAAACACACCTGTCTAATATCCGTCAATGCGCTCGGTAAACATACAACCAAAACTAAACGACCCAACAGTACCTACCTACATTTTCAATTATTTATTGGCACCTTATACGAAATAGGTATATCCGATAAATACCTATGTACATATTGTGTGGGCTGAAAATCGCTTGCCATATATAAATTTCACACGGATTAGGTCGTATTCGATAAAATTAATTTGATCAAAAAAACAATTATTCATTATTGTGTTCCATATAATAATATAATGTATCTGCACTATCTATACAGGATTTTATGATCAAAAATTGACGGTTACCAAGTTATTAGTTTCCCGTATGTCCTATAACCGCACGCACATAAATAATGGACATACTATATTATATTATGATGTGTTCGCTACCGCTCTCATATATCATTCGACTCTTCTCTGCGTACTCTCATCTTTTCAGATCGTTAATCGATCTACCATGCACGACCACTGCCCTTTATCCGTTCGTGTTTTAGAGTTTATTATCGTTTTTCCTGTTGCTAACGATTGTTGACATTAAAAATACACACTTGTATGTAGTATATATATTTTCCGAAATTTTCAATGTAGTTACAGCTAGTATAGTGTATTTCTATTATTATTATTTTCTGTATAATTTTACCATACGAAAATAGCGCATAGTTAATAAGTCATTTAATTAGTACGTTTTAAACAGAGCATCAGTGCGCTTTGGTTCTTTACCAAAGAGTTTTAATTAAAAACACCAACATTCACTATCTTTATTCTAAATTTAATACTGTTCGTGTCTAAGATTATGTATGGTAAATTTCTTTTTAATGTAGCAACCACGCACATTTATCGAAAACATATTATTAATCTATGGAACTTCATATTTATAGCATAATAATCATAATATATTACTATATTAAGTGAATTGAGAAAAAAAATTGTAGTGCAGTTCCAATTTTGACACTATATAGTAACTTATATTTTTCACTCGCACTTGGTTATAAAATATTGAAATATGAATTTGTATGCTTATAATAACTTGATACCCCACGGAGTTAATATATATTACACGAATATTTGTATGAGCGTCTGACTCGGTCATGATTTTCGTCTACTCTGTTTATTTTCCAGTAATGCTTCTCGTCTCGTGATTTCACTGCGTGACAATGTACATTATCAGCACGATATTATATACATCGTAATCATCTCAAAGGGGGCGTAAGATCATTGCTAAAACGGATAAATTTTAAACGCATAAGCTTTCTGTATACGGAACAACGATTTTTATTACCATTTTTTTTTCTTTTTTTAAATGTTCATAGTATTAAAAATCGCACACTATCTGTTGGCGCAATAATATAATTAATGGCGAGAAACGCGCGACGGGTTACTCCTACTAACCGAAGGAAGTGTCTATTAAACTTGGGTGGATTTTTATAAAAAATTTATGACTATGCCTTTATTTTTATATTTTTACATTTGCTAGTTCATCACTAAAAAGAGAACTTTACCAAAAATCACTGTTTCATTCCGATCTTTTTTTTTTTAATTAATTCTCATGAATTCATTAAGCTGTTATATATTTATTTAAATGTATTTTGAAAGCGTTTAAAATAATCTCTAAGGATATTATACAAATTGCGTTACTATTTTCACTAATGTCATACTCTAATTTTCTTGTTTTAATCAATAATAATTTTACTTAAGCTTGTTATGAATGTAAATTATACTATACTTTTCATAGATTTACTTAAGAGAACCCATAAGCTATACAATCCGTAGGTTCTGCAATCAAGCATTAAAGTTATTTTAGTAATAACTTATAATTCTTAATGGTTTAAAACTAATAAACGTTGACTAATATATGACTAATATAATATCATATTATAATAATTCATTGAAATATGTATAGTTGTTTACTAATAAGCTTTAGAGTGTGTAATCTTCTTGTGTCAGTTACCATATTCAAATTCATCTTTTTTTCTCAAAATGGCTGTTGTGTCATTATTTATACCTATCTTATACCGACAACACTCCAATAATTAGCGAGTCAATGAATTCGCAAGTATATCAGACAAATATAATGAATGAAATTATAAAATGTTTCTTGTTCTAACACAGCTATTTCAGATAACAAACTTTTAGACACCATTGACGATACATTCAATGAACATACCTCACTAATTTTTACAATCGATTATTAAAAACTTTGACACATTTTGTACTTAAATAACTAAAAAATAAATAATTTTATGATATACCTGTTAAGTCTCGCGTAAGGAAATAAAACGAATCGCAGTCAACCTATAGTTGGTTACATAAAGTTTTTAATTATGTTGCGATCGTTAATTTTAATTTTACCAACAATTACAATTATAACTTAAAACATGAAACGTTAAAGAATTATTAATTTTAATTATTTTTCGTCTAATCAACAATATTATAAAGCACTGCTAAAAGATCCACACTATAAACCTAAAGTCTGTCAATATTATTGTTTACAAAATTATCGCCACCCCCTTCCCTAATGAAAAAATTGTCATACATATAGGTTTAATTAATACATTAAAAATGTAGGTATGTAAATATATAATTCAAATTTGGTTCGTGCTTATAAACGTTCAATAATATTTACAATTTAAATAGTTATTGTTTCTATATTACTATTGTATGCATTATTGTAATGTATTTTTATATATGTAGGTACGCGTGTATAATCATCACGTATGTATTGAAATGAATATATATCAATATGTGTTATAATATGTTAACCTGGCCTTTCTGTAGGCGGCTACCGAATGTATATAATAATAATATAACTTGTCTGTGACACATTAATCATTTTTCGCATTTACCGCCGTTGCGGTTTTCGAATAATTATTCCGGTACGGTGGCGTCCATGCCGGGGGAAAAACACGAAAAGAATATCGTTATCCCCGCGACTTTTAAAAAAATAACGGTTTCGTCGATTTCCTGTTTCCGCCGTTACTGCCTCATAATACCGTACACAAAACGTTGTGCATAAATAAAGGGTCGTGTATACAGAAGGTTCCTCGGCCACCACTCCACCCCCTCCCCTCATCGGACTGTGCAACACGTCCAAAAAGGCGTAATTATATGACGGTGTCAATAAAGGGCTGGTCGACCTCGCGGTGAACAAGAAAACGCAAGGCATCCAGCAAAAACGTTATTATCGATGGCGGCAGTCACCTCCTCCAGGGCTTAACACAATTATTTGATATTTTTACGGTAACCTTTCAAACACAACGGCGGTTAATGGATAATATAATATTATGTGTTTACCATAAAACCCGCATCATCCGGACGCCGATGGTTTTATCCGGGCCCACATTTAAATCTGGGGACAATAATTACATATGATTTTCATCTGAATCCTATGTACATAAAATCTCTGTAAAATAATCGTGAGTCTCAAGTCGTGGGAAACGATCGCAATAAGAACAACGAGTGTTTGAATTTTTTAGTTTTAGATTGGATTTTTCGAAAAAGTATATTTTGGGATTAGATTAACCTGGATAAATATAAAAAATTAGCACACACTTACTTTTTGGGACAACATTTTTTATTGATTCACGTGATACTGTACTTTCATCGCATAAATATGGTATGATCCCTTAAAAACTGTTCCATCCAAAATATTTTCACAATGATTTAAACAGTAAATCTATTAAAAAATTATATATCAATCTTACATTTGGAATTAAAAATAATGTTTCCGATAAATATTATTCTTGCCGAATATTATTCTAAATGATTTTATGGTATTTACTTATACTATTTTTTCCTCTTCACTGCCCTATCTAATTATTTTCACAGACCACAATAAGTGACCATATCAAAAAATAACTAAAAAAAAATTGCAAATTGTATAATTTAAGATTTTAAATGCTTTACTTCATCATTTATTTTTAATTTTCATCGTATAATTAAAGTAAAATGTTTAAAAAATTAAATCGTTTCATGACATTTTAATATTAGATATTTCGAATATTTCACATTAATTCTTCGATCGATTACTCACATACTTTTCAGACGATTCCATATTTCATACATCATTACGCTTCAGTGAAATTCTGTTTGTCAATCGACATAATATTATTCGTGAAAAAACTTTTGGAAAATCAAAAAAAGTCCGTAGCTTACATATTATATGTTTCATTTTGATTTTAACCCCAATGAAAATGCAGAATAAAGATTAAAAACGGGAAAGTGCTCGCTAAAAAATTGAATGCATATCACGATGTGTATACCTACGGTATACCCTATAACACACTCCATACGGCACGCGATTTATATAGAATTATAAGTACGATAAGATATTTACTATGCACCTACATGGCACGCTTGTTATATAAAACAGTATTGCCTGATTGAGTACGGTTAATGTGCACGTGGGCGGGTTATAGTAGTAATTTTCTCGCGACGTCTATGTACACACGCGCATGTGATATATACATATATTATAATAAAACGGAAAATATTCGCCGACCGGCGGGAAACAATACGCGTATAAACATGATGTGCTTATACGTATATGGAAATATAATAGAGATACACCCAGTACATGTAATATATTGTCATCGACGATCGAATACGTATAAAACCATTTTATGGTATATAGACGGAGAAGACGCTTATGTATATTTTGTATATACGTTCGCGGCATTGTAATATTATCGTCTCGTAGCCCGTAGGTATAGGTACCATAGGTAAGGTATATACTACATATACGGTATATAGGTACACGGTACATCTATTATAATATTGTATAACGCAGCCGCGGCTTCAGATACGTACACGCGATATCGAATGCACAGGCTGCCGGTTTGCGAGTAACTCGGGCGGCTTGTCGGTTTACGGTCGTGAAAAAGTTTCGAAAAACGATAAGATCGCGCGCAACGTCGTCGAACACGACGTTATAACATGATAATAATAATAGTAATAATATGTACTCTGTGCAGCTTTACCGACATACGGACTATAATAATATCATAATAATAATAATAATAATACGCGCGTGCACTGGGTACCCATATATCTGTGTACAGGGTGATTTTATTTTCTTAGTGTGAAATCAAAAACTTACGTTATATTATCCGATTAAATGAAAAAAAAAACTATTTTTCATTAGCTCTAACAACTAGTACCAGAAGAAGGGTACGAATTATGAATATAATATGATTTTTTTCCCCGAAAAATTCGATATAGGCATCTTTTTAGAAACACGTTGTAGGTACATAATATAGTATATTATATGTAATCGACGAGTGTTAAAAAAAGAATCACCCTGTACATTGAAAGCGCAGGATGAAATCATCGGGCGGACAGATTTTATATTGTTATATTACAATGCATATGATATTATTATAGTACTCTCATCGGTGCACCTATATAATATTTAAAACACGTTTTTTTTTACTACGTGAGTTATCGCGGGTCGTAGGATGAGGCTACGTTGCGTCGTCGTGTTCACATTACGCAACATGTATAACGTTTGATTTTTCCGATAGAAATAATAATATAAACGTGTCCGTGATACGAACAGCAGACTGCAGACGCACGACCGCCGCCGCTGTTACGATAACTTCAAAGTTTACCGGCACCCGGCACAGCGATTTGTAAAATCGTAAACTACGTAAATCTCGCCGACTCAACGAATATTGCGCCCACTATTAAATAACGAGCGCATTCCCACACACACAGCGGTGAAATAATTAGGATTTTTCCTAGGGGGGAATATTTTACTTGCTAATTTATCTGTAATAAAAAAATTCGCATATTTTTTATAATATATTGTATTACGCGTATATAGTCCAATCACGAAGGAATACAATAAAGATGAAATGTGAACTTTTTTCAAACTTCTAAGAATTTTAAATTACTATATATTCATTCTAGACAATGCTAAAATCACAATTGAAAAATACCTATAGAGAAAATAAAATATCTCCACATGTGTTCTCATGTACCCTAGTATACACCTCATGCACAAACACACATCACACACATAATGGTGTGGTTATAATTTTTCTCTGTGGAGGGGAAGGAAGGGATATCTACTTACTAATATTAATCTTGTAACAAAATTAACATATTTTTAGTAATCATAATGACGTGCGTATGGTTCGATCAAGAAGGATTATACAACGAGGATTAACTTTTGTAGTTTTCCTTTTAAAAATTTGAAACATTCCCATATACAAGACAAATACAAAATCATAATTGAAAAATACTTGTAGAAAATAAATAGTAACTCGATATATTATAGCCCATAAATATGCTACTATGCACACACACACACACACACACACACACACACACACACACACACACACACACACACACACACACACACACACACACACACACACACATACATGCATACATACATACATACATACATACATACAAATGCACGCAAACAACGCGCGAGTCAGTTACTGTCCTAGATGCCAAAGTATTGTATAGTGCCCAGCGTCCTATTCCATGTGAACTCGACACTTCCGGCACGAAGTACAACAGACGATTTGTCTTTTGGGTCGGTATTTTGTTTCTTTGCCGGACAAATGAATGGAGGCGAAAAAAAAGTGTCTAATCTGTATATAATAAATATAGTATTAATTTTTTTTTTTTTTTTAACAATGATGAGATGTGATCCATCGGCATCGTGAGTTATTGTAAATCACAATCGCGTGTTACGGAAAAATACCACCGTTTTCATAGAACACTCGCGTGCAATACGCATTTCCTCTCGTCCGCCACAGCTGAGCACTTACGTATATAGTTCGAGCGTCGCGATATTGTTATTATAAATCGTGGCGCAAACGTATCCTGGCACACTCGACGAAATGTTTGCACGTCTGAGAGACGCTGGCCGCCGCCGGTCGTATCTAATCGGCCCACACACGCCAATAACCTAATCTAATGAGCAGACAACAGCTGAGACGAGGGCGGTGGCGGCGTCTGAGCTAACTTGTCGTTATATAAAAAATAAAAACATCTACAAGCGTTTTATCCATATTATGTGTGTGTGTGTATGCGCGCGCGTATAATGTAACGTTGTGTAATACACACGTAGTATATCTTGTATTATATAAACATGTGCGATTGATATAAGAATAATGTAATAAAATTGAATACAAATAATAATAATTATAGTAGCAGAGGACGGAAAGGGTTACATACGGCGCGTTCGTTGGACCAATATAACATAATGAGAACGCCCGTCGTCGTATATGGTCGCGCTCGCGTAAATCATTGACTTTGTCGGCGGCGGCGATGACACGCCGTGTGCGATATGTGGAGTGCTTCGATGACGTTTCGTACGGACGGATTTGAAAAGAAAAGGAGGGGAAGAAGGAGGAAAACTATTGAAACCGCCACGCCGCCGCCGTCTCACCCGTCGCGATCGTAAATTATAATGCGTGTGGCGCGCGAAAAAATTTAAGCCGCCCAAATATTTATTTTTTTTTTTACCATCGTTTCCCCTTCAAGCGTGTGCGTTGCTGCTGCTGCTGCTATTATTGTTGTTTTTGTATACGATCGCTCGCGGGACAGTATATTATAAAACAGTCGACGGGATCGCGATATGAATCCGTCACCGCCGCCGCCGCCGCCGTCGTCGTCCGTGCGCGCCCCGAGGTACGCGCGAGTCATTTCGAGATTCTCGCAGCTGCAGCAATCGTAATAACGATTTAATATTAACATACCTACACAGAGGTTATATAGTGTTATTACCTGTATGGAATTTATTCGAATCGCTCGTTGTTGAAAATTCGAGATAGCGCACGATCTACGACACCGATCTCGGCAGGCCCTAGTCCGTATTCTACTATTATACACCTCTTAGTCCATATTACGCTATTATTGACTATTATCGTCGTCGTTATTATACTGTCTACGTTATACTATCCTTGGCGCGAATACGCCACGAGCGTCTTGCAGTATATACTCGTTCGATATGTACACTCTGTACTACATGTACTACACGACACACCGCATTCCGCTGTCGCGACTCAAACGAAATATAATAATTCATCGTCATATTATTATATTATATCGTATGTATAGATGGAAAACATAATGAAACAAATTGCTCGGCAGCCCGTCCCACAAACGCTCGTTTCTCGTATACCATACTATGATGATCGTTATCAACACAATCGACATGCTCTTACGTGTATTATAATAATACATTTAATACACACGCGCGCACATGTAGTAGCGGTCGTTTAGATATTTGTATTCCCGTCCATCATAGATATAAATCCTGGTCGTTGCGAGGAAAATCGTTTTGTTTGCGCGTGGCTGTTGGAAATCTTAACGTTCGCACGAACTCAACATAATAATTCACTAGTTATAGTTGTTCGCATTTACGGGGTCATTCGAATTAAATATTGTTACGTGTACAAAGTCAATCGATTTATTGATTTTCCGTCAGTGTTTTGTCACATTGCATGTAGTTTTCTTGGTTTTTTTTTTTTTTTTTTAAATATAAAAAAAACCATTGACAAACGCATAACTGTAACAGCAGTGCGTATATATAGTTACATATAGATTCACGCATCACTTCGATAATTTGATGATCCGTTGTAGAGTTTCAGTGCGTTGTGTATTTTTATAATATTTAAACATTTCGTCAATAAATATTATACGACCCGTAAAATTATCGAAAGAACCTGTGTACCACGTTATGCGTCGAGTACACTTTCGTATCAATCGCATTAAACGGTCGGTCAACCGTATGTCCGTATTGGCTATATATTAGCGTTATATGACGCCATCACCATATATGAGGAGGACATATTGACTGCAGTAGTACGCGCGATTTCGATCTCTGCTTATTCTCGTTTACATATTATTGACTGTATATTGACGTCTTTCGGACGATGGCCGTGTTAATATGGCAGGTACCTGCTCTATACCAGCTATAACCTATAATCATTTCGTGCCGTATTATGACATATATGTAGGTGCTGTGTATATATGTACATATTGTGCATTTGTATCGTAGCACTAATAATATAGCCTTATAATATAGCTACGGTGCGCTATGACGGCTGAAATTCGATTCGTAATTAAATTATTGTTATACAATCCTGCACGTTTAATGTGTTTATTCGTGCGTTTTCTTGGAAACAATACTGCCGTGTAGGTACCCATTTCGTTCCCATAATAGTTTTTCGGAGAACCATATATGTGCTGGCAAATTATTTTGCTCGTATATTATTATTATATGTGTTTTTTAAACTTGAATAATTGGAATCACTGCCGCCGTCGAAATTGATGATTATTTGCAAAATTACGAAACGTCTGCATAGTGGTTTTAATTACTGTGTATACCTGATTTTTAGCGATAACTGCAGTGGGAATATATTATGCGCAAAGTGATACAGGTTGGGATATTGTTGATGGTGGTGAATAATAAAAAAACAACCATCGCCGATGGACAAACAAAAAGTTCCAATTATTAAAAATAATTTCGAATATCATGAAATCAAATTCGTTCTATTATATATATATATATATACATTCCTTTTAACGAACATAGCGAATAAAATAACTTGTAAAACGAGAATGTAAATACTGCGTATGATGCACGATGTACTCATTAGATTATTATTTAAAAACGGAAAGCGTACATTTAATACGTATATAATACAATGTAATGTATGTATATGAAGTGCTTAGATATTTTTCACGTTCCGTGGATTCATAGAAAAAAGTTCACGTATTGAAATTCAGTTATACGTTTGAGTGCAGTATTCATACGATGATTGTTATTGAATTCGAGCTTATATAGTTAAATGAATCTATACGCGCACTATATACCCGCACGAATGTCAAACGTAATTGAATTATCCATCACAATTGGCAATTGCCAATAACAATTCCATGTCGGATACCTATAAGTATATACTACATATATATATTTGTGCGTTTGTAACTATATGTAATGTATATGTATATGTACTGCACATAGAGTTCAACAATACACTGCTAAACCTACTCATTTCCGTTGTTCCAAGGATGTTCTAATCGTTACTTTCATACTTTGGAAATAAAAATAAAATCTTACGTGTCTCAATATAATTGATTTGCAATTGACGAAAAGAACATAAAATATTTAAAAAATAAACCGATTCGCCTCGAATAACTATCAATTTTGTTTACATGCCATATGCGCGGGGATATATTATATATTATCGTGTTGAGGCGTCAAAGCTCTAAACGTCGTTTCTCGTCGTTAATATTACATAATGATGTCTATATATAAACGCAAATGCAAACATTTATAAACTTCAACACGGTAGCTGGTGGTGTACACTACGGTGTAGTGACGACTCCGCCTAGGATTGGCATTTATTCCTGACGGCACACATACAATGCACATGTACCTACGTCCTACTTATAATATATGTTTATATTCGTACACGCATGCGTGTGTTATTCCGACGTGTGTGCATAATGTTTTCGTTTATTTTACGAGTTTCTGTGCAATAAAATAAAATAAAATAAAAATTCTATCGCTGTGTGTTGGCTCAAGGTCGACATATTTATACTGTCGTCTTATATACATACAAGTATATATTATTACCTATATATATATATATATGTATATACTCTGACGGGTACGGGATCGTTTTATCCGTTACGCGGGACCACTGCATGCGTTATATCATCATTGTGCGATGACAGCGACGACGAAGGTCTTTCACGGAAAACGATTCTTATTTCACCGGTCGATCCTTTGGAAAAACAAACAATCGTAATCGCAGTAAACGCACCGATAATAATATAAATAATGAAAACAATAATATAATATAATCGTCACCGTCGTCGCTCCCCCACGATATCAATCACCATCGAAGAGATCTCGCGCTTCGTTGTATCCGGCCGTCTCTGATGAAGTCTCCTGCCGCCGCGCCGTCCGCCTCTCGTTCGACATTCGGCTTTTGTGTGCACCAAGACACGACTGCAACGAATGTTTCTTCTCCCCTTATTGCCGGCGGCGCGTGCACATGCGACTGCAGTCTGGTCCGCTGCAGCAGGCGACAGGACTCGTATAATAAAATAATACAAAGGAAATCCTATACACACACACGCACGCACGCACGCACGCATATTATGTATACGATTATTAAAATGTCTTTGGAAGACGAGAAATGAACGCGCGCGCCGACCGAAGATTTATGACCGCGTTTTTTCTTTTTTCTTTTTTTTTTTCAAATATTTATACGCCGGTGTATACGTATTAGTAATGTATAATGCAATAATAATATAAATACGCGTGGCATATGTATCTATTTACAAATATAATATAATGTACAATATATTATAGTATAGTTACCGTGAAAAATATGGCATTGGACGACGACGACTATACGATATAAGCTGGGGTCTTGGCGTTCTTACATCATCACGTTATGATGCCTAATATAATATTATACACGCATACAATATAATACGTGTCATACCACTTGCAGTATAGGTATATTTACGCGCCGCCGTCGGGATTTTCTCGAAACCGCCGCCCGCCCGTCGTCGTCCATAATAATATATATTATTAACATTATTTAATATTTATGCATGTATACATAGGATGGGAACCACGCATCACACGCGCGCAGAAAACTACAAATTATATGTATATAATATTATGGACGGTATATCTGTGCAATGCCGTGACGCCGCCGCCACCAAGATTAATATGTATATATTTAGTATGTACACCTGCTATTATTGCATATGCATACACACACCTATTACGATATCGTAAATCGTGATTTACACTAGGATGTGAGAAATATTGTCATCAATCGTTCGGTAAAAATTATGTTCCTCGACGATGACGCGCGTGCGCGTTGCATAATTACATCGACAACTCTGTGTCCAACATTTTAATGAGTAATGACTCCGAAAAAACTTAAACAGCGAGTAGAGCGTGTTTGAATAGCATATTCGTGTAAATGAAATGGAAAATCAAACGCTATTGTGATAATGAGACGTGTACTGTATTAATGTAATACGTTAATGTCGAGAATTGTTTTCAAATTTGATATTTTTGACGCCCAAAACAATTACGTCTTTCAGCAATATTATTATTATTATTTTTTTTAACTTTGTTTAATACAATTAGTTTCGACTATTATAATAAGAAAACACAAGATAATACACAGCAATATTATTATAACGTTTATTAGTTTAAATTCGAAACGGGGAATATAATATATGGATTATTATACGCATATTATTGGTTTTTGTAGTATAATGTCTGATTCCCACTCCGTAAAACGCTATTCGGGTTGTAAATCTACACCAAAAGTTTCGTGCAGCAGTAACTTTAGATCAGGAGTTGTACACATCACGAGTAATAATTTAAAAAGCTTATTTTTCCTCATTTCTCAGTCATTTTTTTCCGTTACGAGATAAAAACTGAAAAAAAATTATTGAAAATAATGAAAAACGAGAGATTTTATGTTTTAATCTTATTTAGTGATTTTATGTTTTATGTGCAGTTTGACAATTTATTGTACATGTAAGGATGAGTAACCATAAAAGTAATTTAACCCCTGCATATAGTGTTAAAAATTCCAACGAATTGACTCAAGTAATTATTTTTTATTAAAACGTTTGAAATGTACATTAAGGAATGTACGACAATTCCACAAATATTCTCGAATACAATAATTAATGAACAAAATATTGTGTACTGTTCAAAGGCTTGTGTGCAGACTTCGTTCTACATTCGAGCAGCAATTATGTCTCTGGTGTAAGACATTATAAACATATAATATATACTACTTTGTTTATATTATAATTCGAATTTATAGACGGACAGATTGAATGGGTTTTCGAATTTGGTGGTTTCCCAAAAATATTGCTTTCGAACGTACGCATTTATATCGGACTTGAATTCGGAACTAATGTCTTGTATACCGGTTTTTTTTCATTCTTAAATCGTTTTTACTGAATATAAATATTTTGCTCGAGGAAGGTGCAGTCGATTATATTACCGGCAATAGCGTATATAATATATAGTTGTTATGTACGATTCGCGAGAAATCAATAAATCTTCAGCGCATTGCCGAATCCGTCATGTTGTGCAATCTGTTTTGCTGTACGTGAAAAAAGAAAAAGTGTCGTTGTTTTATTATTGTCGTGGGTGTAGAACAGGAGGCTGATGACCCGGCGGCGGCGCCGGTAGCCCGCCGTCGTCGTCGGTCGGTGTGAGACAAACGATTTCCATGTAGGTGCCCTCGAGGCTCGAATTGAATATTTAATTATTAAATTAAAACAGCCGAAAACTCGCGTGGCTTGTCCATCGTCATCGCGATGTGTATAATAATAATAACGTGTCGACCTCAATGACATCGGTGTGTGTGTGAGTGTGTTATATGTATAACGCGTATTTAAAATGCATATATGCACATACGTAACCAGAATTATTATTATTATTATTTATAAATGACAGCCGCCCTTTGATATATCTATATAATATAATAATACGTACGCGAACACCGCCTAAGCGATATTATAATAATTTATACTACTTGTCGCCTATTATGACAGATGACAATATAAAAACGAGTGGTGCGCTGCACAAATGCGATCTCAATCACCACGCGCGGCTATAGACCGTTCCCGTTTCATCGTGCAGTACATAATAAATGTATATATAATATAACATTATAGACAATACCGATATGATATTATAAGTGCAACATACCGCGCGCATTGAAATGCTAAATGAACCGAAACATCGTTGACGTCGTCCTCGTCGTCGTGTTGTGCGCGCGCGTGGTCGTAATTATAAGCGAGCGGACGAGTTTTTTTTTTATTTCGTTCTCCAGACCACAATAATTATTATATTATAATATATCCTCGTGCCAATAATAATATACGTATACATCACAGCTATAATATCATTCCGAAATATTCGGTGTGGGTGGTAACTATATACGCGTACTTATGTATGTGTGTGTGTGTGTGTGTGCGTTTGTACACATTTTTTAGGGACTGCGCGTAATGATCGTCCGACCGAAACAGCGTGCTGCTGCAGAGAGCACGTAAATAAAATATACCCACGGACGGTTGAATGCTTTCTTTCGCCCCAGCTGTATAGGTACTAATTAACCTCTCAAACGGCATCATTACTCGTACGCATGTTATAGCCACTCTATTCGTTCTCTCCTATAGCAACGCGTACTACACCTGTTACCACCTATTATATCATGCAATCGCAGCTAGACGCGACGTTTTTTCGTGTTAATGCCACGACAAGCTTTGTTTTAGATTTTTTTTCTTTCTCTCTCTCTCTTTTCCGGTTCGGACCACGGCCGGTTGGCCCATCAGTTTTGTTTAAATCTACACACGTATTCGAATGAAAACAAAAACTACGTTTCGGTAAGCGACTACGTTAGAATACCACGATGGATTTATATTATGTTTGCGTCGTCGGTCACCGCACAGCATAGCGTAAAACATATTATTATTATTATTATTATTATTATTATTATTATTATTATTATTATAACGACGAGCGGAGTTCGGTAGTATAAAAACGAGCGCTATAGGTACATATTGAAATTTACACATAACAATTTCGGACGGGATCAGCGCATGAATCACGTTCGGTATATAGGTGCGGCAGACTGAAAAACATTAATTTTCTCGAATATCAAACAATATTGTGGCAATAACACGGCGACATTCGTTTAAGAATCGAATTTTATGCTCGGCAGCAGCAGATCGCTAATCGAAAAACTCGTTTATATTATATATTATGCCGACACCTAATATCATATTGTTTTCCGAATTGTATTTTTATTGTTTTCCAAACACCCCGCGTACACGCACGTATTATAATTTAGGTGCATGTAAATATTATATAATATATTATATCGTAGACCAGCGTGTGGTGCGCTCATACCGCACGAGGTCGTCCTCCACGCAATAACCGCGAATACCAAACGGCAATATAGTAATAGGTAACAATAATAATAATAATAGGTAATAATAATCCATCAGACACGCGCCTAAGATTCGTGGAAGTCTAATGGTCATTGGTATTTTTTTTTTTTTTTTTACATTTTTATGAATGGTCGTCCGTTTAGTGCCGATTACATCTTCGTCCATATATGGAGGATTACAATGTACGATGTATTGTTACGGGGTACGCGAGTAAGTTGTTCGACGTTTAGTTCATAAAATATATTATGTCGTATTTATGTATTATATTATATACGTACAGGTGCAGAAAATATTTGTGTATTTTTTTTCGGCGTTTTCTTCTCCTCATTAATAATGGTTACTACTACTATACTCGAGTCCCACGCCAAAAATCGTCTACAACTAACTTGTATGCATACACACCTTAAAAAAATAGAATAATGAAAAAAAAAATAAATAAAAATGAAGATATTTAAACGATTGGGAAAGAGAAAAAAAAATATGTTCATTTTTCTAACGTGCCCGCGTTATGTTATAGAGATGCGATCGCAATCGTTAGTCGGCTGTTTATTTTACACGTTGGACCGTGTCGGCGGCACAGCAATTAGTATTTCGGTCACGACGTTTCTTAGTTTATGTGTGTAAGCACCGAAAACCAATAGTACACGCGTACACCTTATACTCGCCGTGTATAATATATACGTATAAGCAGTGTAATATATATATTATTTATTTATATTTTTCTCGAACGTATTATTATGATTTACGACTGTTTCGCTCCGCATTTCGTATTGTCTCACCGTCGCATCGCGGTCGTCGTCGTTGTTAAATAATAGAAATCTAAAAAAGGGATTTTTTTCCACGCTCTGCAGATAGGAGGAGGATAGGAGGTACACGGGCACACGTTATGTATAGGTACCTATTATACGAATACGCGCGTATAATAATCTTTTTAAATCGTATATTATAATATCGTTCGCGCGCCAATCCCCTTAATGCACACGCACGCAGTATTTAGACAGTATTGTACGATCACAATCGAAATGAAAAAATAAAACTTACACACACACACACACACACACATGTGCGGTGACAACGCGAAAATAACAAGTAAATAATTATTTAAGAACATATAAACGGTCGGAGGGGTCTCCATTCTCGAAATCTTTTCTACGTTATTCGTCGTTCCGAGCATGCTTTAAACGCATAACACAAATGTAAAAGCAAAAAAAAAAAAAAATTAAATTTAAAAATATATATTGTATCACATCACATATTATACTATTATAGTAACACATATTATTTTAATCGTACGCAGTAAAAACTCGATTTTTTTATTTTTTTTTTTTGTCATCATATCTTCGGTAAAAAATGTTTCGCACACATTTTTTATTTTCTATTTTATTCCTGAAGAATGGTTTCTCGTATCTGAATGCGTCATTGACTCGTATTATAATATACTCGATATAATCATAGAACGCGTTCATTTTTATGCAAACGAGTGTCTTGCCCACGTGATCCACTCGTATCGTATACGTATTATGTATAACGTGTAAAAAAATTTGAAACAAACCAAAAAATTTCTGCTAGTGTACGCACATTATATTATAAGACAGACGACAACAACCAGCCTTCATTCACATTCGGTGTCTGTTTGGGGAATTAATGGGAGAGAGAGCAAAAAAAAAAAAACCGTAAATATATTCTAATCACTGTGATTCTCGTTATTGTTTATACATGATGTTATAATATCGTCTACCGCCAACACAGCGCATACCGTATACCTAAACCGCGACGTTAAAAAAAATGCCGCGAACACACCGCATAATATAACCTAGGCGTTGCGATAATATTATAACGCCCGAATTTAGTTCTCCTGAACGCAGTACAATGATAAACCGTGTTCGGTTTCAGCACAACAAACACTATAGTGTGCATTATCGCCGTTAAACATACTATACAACATCATGACGCGCGTTCATTGGAATACGGTTGTTTCGTAATCGTTTCGCGTGTTCAAATTTCGTAATAATATTATAATGTGTACACTAGTATACACTCTATTGGCGTGGAGACACCAATGATTTTATCGCGAACAATATGTTAAATTTATCAACGGAGGTAATACCTCCTATATACGTTTTTATCTTTATAAATATAAAATAATTATTATAAAATATCCAACTTACATCTTTGCATTAGAAAAAAAAAAAAACACCGCTAGAAGTTCAAATACATAGATAAGCCATAAGCGTATTTATATGGGGGGGACGTATTGCCGCACAACTAGTGTGACATAAAAAACCTATTGCATCGTACGAGGAAAACAGCTTTATAGAATATTATAATTACGAATTTCATGTGTTGTGATGATTTCATTTTACTGTATGAAAATTGTTTAGATCTGCACTTCTGCGGTCTATAAATAATAGTAATAAGAAAACACTTATTACGGGCAATAATAGCGATGTAATATGTATTTTTATCTGTTCCTGCAGTCAATTCAAACTATGACTCATATTCAAATAATATACATCGTGTGCACGTTATACTTGTACAACTGTAGACAAGCACCAGCGGGAATAGTTGTGCTATGTATAATAATCCGTAACTGAACATCTACTCGGCTACAAGCCTACAAACCATATTTTAGACTAATTCCAGACAAATTTAAATTTAAATATTACAGACGTTTGAATTATTATAATACAGAATGAAAATGATTTTCTTTCGACCAATATTTGGAATTATCCGTGGATTGTATATAATAGTCAAAGATGTACAATTACACCGTTTTTCAAACGAATTAATTTTCAAAATGGTAATCTTTCAATTTGGGTACAAATGTACAATAACTATAGTTTGATTATTTTTCGATTATACATATTATAATATAATCCTTTCGAAATATTAGGCGCTAAGGTATAGGCAATTTATACGCATGGTTTCAAGACTAAATTAAATTTTCTCATTTCTCTGTTTATAAAAGTTAATATAATTATTATAATTCAATTAAATTAAAGTTAATAACTTATTCATATTTACACTATGTATGCAGCTACATATGAGTACCATTTATTATAGGTTAACTCTTGGTTAAAAACAATTTTTTTTTTCATAAATCATGTCGGTTAGAAAAATATTTTATCAATATACATAGAACAAGTTATACTTCTAATTTATTTTCGTTTTCAATTTATTTAGTAATTTTCAAGTATGTATTATTTTAATTGATATTGTAATAAAAACTAAAACTTGTTTTTGAATAATAATTTATAAGACCTTCAGGACAATTAACTCATACATAGTGCTCGGCAATTAAATTGTTTATAAAACGCTTCCTTGCCAAAGATGTATTTACCAGTTATAACGTTGTTTATAGTCATTAATTTTGATTAGAATAAAATTTACCAATAGTTCAATCATCCATTACATTTAAATGGTTTGATTATCGACGAATTTTTTATAATTATAAAATATAGTTTACACATTTTAAAATATACTTAACATATAAACATACACTGATTTATTATTATTACTTATTTTATGTAAATTACATTATTTTTTATAAACTTAGTATTTTAAAATTATTTATGTTATTTTCAATTTAAGTCAAAATTTTAGTACAAATAAATAAAATATTAATTATTAAGAGCCATAAATCAAATTGTAGTAAAATTAAAATAAATTATAGTAAAAATAACACTAAGACAATCATTTTAAAAAGTTGATGAAAAGTATTTTAATGTTTTTAATTTACCTTCTTATACATTCCAAATGAAGAATCCTTTTTCCGTAGTATGTACCAAATTACACATGTGAATTATGTTCTATTACAATCCATTAAAAAATATATAACAGAATCATTTTCTAACAAAAACTTACCATCACCATGTTTATTCAGACTCTTATTTGATTCCTAATAGTTGATTACTTGAAGATTTTAACTTTAACCTTTTTAAATACTCTAAACAAATAAATTATGTCTATTTAAATCTGAGATTGGAATGATTAAAAATGTTATAAAAAACCTAATATTTTTCATGCTCAATGTACATAACCCGATCATTATTACCAGAATGTAGTTTAGCAACAAAATTGTTTCAATTAAAATAAAAATTATTCAACCGGTCAACTATTTTCACTCATGTGTAAAATCAAGCCTACGATATTTATAACCAACACTCAATTTATATTATAATACTCTTTACTCATAATATGTAGTAAAAAATAACCATTAAAATCAAAAACATAGTTCAAGATTATTTTTTCTCTTATAAATAGGATATTAAAAATTATAAAATAAAACAACAAGTCATAGTAAATACAGGCGTATATTGTATTCAACACATAAATTATAGTTCAAAACAAAATTCAAGCAATACTGCTGGCATTTGATGCAATCCTAGGCCATAAATCTGCACATTCCTTTGCAACAGGACCCGTTATAGCACTCCCTAAGATATTTAAAAAAAAAATGAATAAAGAACTGTACGTTTCATAAAAGCAATTGTAAATTATTACCTTTCATTTCGCCTTTATTGTTGACTATCACCCCGGCATTGTCTTCAAAGTATAAAAACACCCCGTCCTTCCTTCTGAAAGGTTTCCGCTGTCGTATGACTACCGCCGGCATAACTGTATAAAATGAAGTCATGAACCGAACGTAAACGATAGGAAAAAAAATTAAGTAAACCTTACCTTTTTTACGGAGTTCTGGCTTTCCCTTCTTGACTGTGGCAACGATCATGTCTCCCGAACCGGCAGCCGGCAAACGATTCAAACGACCTTTGATGCCTTGGACGGCGATGACGAACAAGTTCTTAGCACCTAGAATTGAAGACAGCGAGGAATACAGTTAAGTGCCATAGGCGAAAAACGAAAATAGTATAGGTGTAAGTATGTACGTACCGGTGTTGTCAGCGCAATTGATGACGGCACCAACGGGCAAACCGAGAGAGATACGGAACTTGGCTCCGGCGGAACCACCACGTCCTGAAAAAAGCACATTGCAATATTAGTGGACAAAAACCTTGTGGCCGAAAACACATTTCACACAGCAAAACGCGTGCGTGATCCCGTCAAGAACGCGGTCGGACGGGCGTCGACGAGACAAAACACGCGTGCCGTCGTCAACGTGGCCCCGTTGGTCGCGAAT
Source organism: Chaitophorus viminalis (assembly GCA_025469195.1). NCBI lineage: Eukaryota > Metazoa > Arthropoda > Insecta > Hemiptera > Aphididae > Chaitophorus > Chaitophorus viminalis. The sequence goes on from JAIPRK010000528.1 coordinate 46,604, forward strand.
TCCAACGATTCCGGACAATAAATAAGACTCACCTCTTTTGGACATTGTGGTGCGTTATACGACGACGAGTTGAAAAGAAATGACAACGGTACGACGAGAGAACTTCGTAATGGTGTGCACACGCACGAGATAACCTAACAACACGGCAGCAGAGAAAGACGGACGGATCGGAAACACTCAGTGCTCAGTGACGGCAACCGTCCGCGATCAAATTTCCCCATCATCGATCACGGCCGACGCACGGGACCGCAGCGCTACCTAGTGGATAGATACGCGACAGCGGCGGCGACGACGACAGGAATACCACCAGCTCCAAACGTTGGCAATGATTTTTGTTTTATATTTTTCATTTCTTTCCCCGATCGCCGCTTACTGTCGTACAATATGCCACACAATTGCCCTGAATGTACATGACAAGTATTGTGTATCGGAATAAAACCATGACGGAACAAAAACGCCGGCTCCGATGTTCGTGTGACAACGTTTTTTTTTTTCCTTTTCCGAATGGTATTTTTTTAATATCGTGTTATTACAATATGATATTAATGGTTTTTTATTCCATTTCTCTTTCGTTATGTCAACATCCGTCCGAGCTAAGCGGCAAATGTTCTAATGTGCAACAATCGACAACTTTACTACTTGATATTGTATCGTGCAAAAATGTTCACTTTGTTGTTTTTCATTCATATATTCCAATGCGACGGCGGCAAAAAAATGTTTTTTGAGTAGAATTTTTTTTTAGAAAAACAAAAAAAAATTGAATTTGCATTTTTTCCACTGAAGACGAATAGACCGACCCACGTGTATCTATGCACACGCATACAGGATGATCATAATTTCATGTGACGATAATTTTCTCACGCTTACACAAGAAAATATGTACGATGAAAATCATAGAATTCCGTAAAACTTGCCTGTACTAATTTTATTTTGTATTTTGCAAATTTATTATAATATTGTATTGCAAAACGGCTGTCGAAATCTCTATCATTTTGTGCATTTTCTGAAATTATTTATAATAACTTGCGATGTCGGATAAAATTTTCTGCTAGATAAAACAATATTTTCATTTAGTATTCCATACACGTAAAGCATAAAAGTGCATTATAATTTATAAATGAGAAATTATCATAAAATCGACTGCGACAATATAACATATCAAATAAATACTCGTCAAATATGAACAACTGTAACCGAAAATTATGAATTAAATACTGCATGGGGAGGGAGGGGTTATAAATAGTTAGATTGTTGGTTTCAACTGGCGCCTGTATGAAAATATTATAATTACGATTAATCAAGAATAAAATTTTAGAAATGATATTATACTGAAACTATACACATGTTCAACACATAAAAAATGATAATAATAATAATAACGATTAAATTGCATCAAAGCTGTGTGAAAAAAATGCACATTTTAATTACTGGTTTGATAAAACACATATACATATATATGAATAATTAATAACATATTGTGTAGTGAAATTGACGAGTTACAGATTCACTCTGTTTGGCACATACTTTGAATTATATAAATAATTATAATAATAATAACAATTAAATTACATCACAGCTGTTAAAAAAAAAAATGCACTTTAATTACTGGTTTAATGAAACACATTTGTAATCGGTTACCACGGTACATATGAATAATTTAAAAGTTATGAATATTGTTCAACTTGCCTATACTCATCTTGTCTTAAGTAATATATATAATAATTATTAACGTCTTGTGTATTGGATTTGATGAGATACAGATGCAGCTTCACTCGGTTTGGCACTTACTTTGAATTATATTAGAACTTAGAATAAATAAATTTTTCGTACATTAACGTGCAGGAAATATTAACTTATAGTTTATTTCTATTAAAATGGTATTTAACTATATTGGGGTATATTATGTATCGCGCATGTTAGCTTCAGCAATGTATTTTTATACTCGACTGCAGCTGATTGATATGATACAATTCGTAGAGGTAAAATAATCTACCAAAGGTATACGTATAATTTTTATTTTGTTTTTCCTATTCAGTTAACACCAACATTAATTTTTCATTCCTTAACATATATTGGTTTAGTTGAGAGTTGTACCTTGACTAAATTATTTTCTTCTTTTAAAAGTCCATCAATAATGTACGGTACCCGAATAACTTTCATTTTATGGAATCTAAAACTTACGTACGTGAGTATGCATAATATATACTATATAGGTTATATATATACGATATCCATATATATATATATATATATAATGTATATAGTAATACATATTGTATATGTATTATGTACTTGTAAATATACAGTAAAATATGTGCAAATGGTAAAGGAAAAATATAATCAAACTATAAGATAGAAAAAATAAAACAATTCCATGCCTTTATATTGAGTTTTATTTTATTTATATTTTAAATTTTTGCCATCGAACAACTAGAGAATAGTTTTTATTTTAATGGAATATTTTTCTTTAAAAAGTATTGTTAGTTAACGTGTGCATATAAGTATTAATTATTCAAACCGGTATTAAATGTATTAATAATTCTAGCTGGTTATGTATTATTTGATACAGAATTACTATAGTACACTTAGTAATTTAAGCTATCTTTAGACAAAGAGGTTTAGAATCTTTTTTTAAAACCGAAGGTATATTATATTTAATTTTTATAAAAATAATACTCACTTCTATCAGTCACCCGTTCCTATATCTCATTCAATTCTTGTCTCACCCAATCCTGTATACCTCATCTAACTCCCATATTACACACATTTTAGGTTCTGAACGGAGTGATGGAATCTATTGATTTTACAAAGATGTGTTTTTTTTTTTTAAATTTTTTTTTTTTTTTGTATGTTTGACGACACCTTTTTTAACAGTAAAAATGCTTCGATTTGATTAAACAGAAATTTTTCTGAAAGGAAAGTGAATATAGATGGTACTTGGGAAAGTCAAAAATCCAACTTTTTTAATACTTTTTAAAAAAATTGAAAAAAACGATAAAAAAAATTACAAAAAAACGGGAAATTTTACGCAAAATCACGTTAAAATACATTTTTTTAAAATGCTCTAACTCAAAAACAAAAAATCGCAACAACTTGAAATTGTCACCAAATCTTTATATTGGCATTCTCTATACGTGGTTATGTTTTCAAAGTATTTTGACATATTTTGACTTATTTATGGACAATATAAATTTTTGATTTTTGTAAAAAAATTTTTTTTAAACATCTATGAAATTTAATTGACTGGCCGAAAACTCTTGAAAATTTAATACAAGGTTTATAATAAGTTTAACTTATCGTAACTAAAAAATATCGGAGATTGTTTCACTCAAATTTTTTTTAAAAGCCCATAGAGTTAAAATTTGTATTAATATGTTAAAATCGAAATAATTTGCAAGTTATTTTGTAGTTAAAAATTCATAAAATTTTTTCTATCTATAACTGACGTTCAAAATTTTAACTCTAGGTTATCCATTAACTACTCTTCATAAATCTATAAAAAAAATTCTACCGGACTTAAAGGAAAAAATTTTATGACTGTTTGAAATTTAAATTTTTACGAAATTGCATACTATTGCATTATATTTCAATTTAAATATAAAATACTACATTATTATTTACCCATTTTAGACAAACATATTAACTCCGTTCAGAATCGTTATTCGTATACAATGATATCTATCATTGCATTCAAATTTAACAAATCCATTGTAATAATGACCTATCCTATAAACGAGG
>JAIPRK010000528.1:50441-161520 GCA_025469195.1 Chaitophorus viminalis
AATCGTTATTCGTATACAATGATATCTATCATTGCATTCAAATTTAACAAATCCATTGTAATAATGACCTATCCTATAAACGAGGTACACTCCACCCCCAACTGTACAGCAAAGCGAGGCCCATCCATTTTTTTAAATTGTAATTGTGATTATTCGTAGATAGACTAAAGATGGATTAAACATGCCTTATTTTTTTTCGAATATAAAACATTGTTTTGACGAGTTTGATTTTTTAAGATTTTCAAGTACTTCTGCTTTGAGTTGAGCTAGTAGCTTCTACATAGATGTATAACTGTTATTTCTCAAAACTGACCCGTGGACAATTTTTTTTTATCATCGCAGAATGTAATAGTACTTTGCAATTCCAATGCCTTCATACTTTGGTTTGTGTGGACAAATCTCTTCAGTGCAACGGAGTAGAAAATTGCCAGGATGGTTCCGATGAAGACAATTGTCGTATGTTACTAAAACTGCCAAGTGGAAATTTAGCTTAGGATATGTATATCCTACAGTTATTGTGTTACTCGTCTAGCACTTAATCATTGCCCGCACTTTCTTATAATCAATCTACAGCTCTTATGATTTTCTAAGTCAGTTCAACACTGGGACACACGTTGTCTATGGATTATTATAGCCATAGTACACATATGTCTATTTAGCTATAGCTACATATAATTCCGCTCTACACTCTTGTCACTTTATGCTACTGTTCATTTTTCTAAGCTTTACACATGTCTACGTATTTGTAAAAGTAAATATACATAGCGGTACACTTATTAGTTATTATCTAAGTATTTACGTCTATTCACGATAGTGATAATGTCTAATGAGAATAAGGTGAAGGTCGGTGGTGTTACATTTTAAAACGGGTACTGCTTATCACGTCGAAAAGGTTCGACGCTATATTTTATACTTTACAACATGGTCGTAATGTAGTGTCTGTACTTAAAAAATTCCGCATTTAAGCTTTATCGAAAACTTTTCTTGTAATATTGTTCTGTGTTGTCCAGCTGCAAACGCATCGCTAGGTCTTATCACTCAAATCGTATACATTTGGCGTCCCATACGCGCTGATAATAATTTATGTTTTACTGTGTTGTTTTACAGCTGACAAAGTATGCGACCCGATTTATTCATACTCGTGCCGAAGCACAGATCAGTGCATAGATATTAGAAAAAAATGTGACAACCGCGTCGATTGCGATGACGGATCTGACGAAGAAAATTGCGGTAAATAATACACATTTTGTTAATAATATTTATCATTTACAGCATTTTGAGTAAGTTATATACTGTATAACGGCTTGGTATTATGTCCAGTTGCTTAATTATGCTTAAAATCTTAGTGAGGGCTATAGCCGCGCATACTACGATCAAAAATATGATAAGATAGTTAAAACTATAACGAAATTAATTCACATAATATTATGCAATGATGTTTAGTGAACTGTTCATCCGACGAGTTCAGGTGTCATGACGGTCAGTGTTTGTCTATCGACAAAAGATGTAACGGTAAAGCAGAATGTAGCACCAGTGAAGACGAAGATAATTGTCAGTTACCCTTTGACGAAAACTACACAGGTACAATACACATACTGTTGATTTTCATGTTTTTGTGTAGGGTGTCGAATTACCAGATTTAATTGACGTCCTGGAGTAAAAACACGAACCATTACTTAAATAATGATGTAATATTAACGGTTAAGGTCGCTTCTTAAAAATAAATAAATATAACACTGGTGTAGTAATATTATCATGTTGCACTTACATATAGTACAACGTAGTACATGAAAATGTACTTGCAATATAATTTTACCTATTTGGCTTTTCACAAAATGCACTCAAACTCCACATCATCAGCGCACATATTATACATTTATATTTAGTTCGGTGTAGTTAATAATAAGCCACAAACTAAGTATAAGCAACAAGGCTTTGTAGTATATCAAATTATTATTGATGCTAAAAAGCTACTAAGGATATTAAGAATTTTCGTTTTATGAAAGTTTATTTAATTAACTTTTAAGTTGACAAAGTACATGATTTAATAAGTAAACTATATTATTAAAAATATTTTATTTCATTCAATTTATGTATTGACATATTTAATTCCGAAAATTCAATTATTTAAACAACTATCTATTTATAGATATAATTTTTAGAATATAAGTATAGCATTATTTCAAAAGGATTGAAACTGTTTTTAAAAATGCAGATTCTTTGTGGAACATCATTTTTAGATTCTAAAAAACTGTTAATGTTTTTTTAAATACCAACTAATAATACTTAGATTAAAATAAAATATTGAAATTAATTTATCAGCACACAATGCACAATTGAATGTTACCTATACATGGTTTTTCTTTTCTGCTACCGTTCTCTAAACGTCTAAACAACTCTTCTCTATCCTCATCTTCTCTCTTCATGTATTGTAAACATTTTGTTTCAAAATTACACATTTTGATTATCATTGTAATATTATTATCATACATTGCAATTAGTTATAATTATTAATAAGTTTCGCATAGATTAGGTAATGTAATATTGACGTGTTTTAAATTTAAGTTCCTATACTTCAATTTGTTAATTTATAATCTTATAACCATATTTATTATACTTTATAATACTTAAAATACTAGGCTTTTATACTTATAACCATATTTATGTGAATATAATATAATAACGTGTTTAGTTCAATTTTTTAGATGAAATCTAGTGAACTATTGTCATAAAGTATTGAACATACTCAAAATTAAACATTCATAATATTTTCAGAGATTTAACTCAATATAATACATGTGATGAATTTTTCTTGAACAGATAATTGATATTGGTTTTGATAATCAATAAAATATATTGATTATTTTAACTACCAATGGCATACATTTATCACACAAAAAACAAACTAAGCGATTTTGTTGATCTGTCTAATAAACTATTTATAAGCGCATAGATTTTTTCCGTTCAAGCCGAACAATTTGAATCGGTTCCTGCTGACGTACAGAGAATCACTAATTTCAATCATTTTGTCCATCGTATTATTATCATGCAAATTAAAACTGGAAAGCAAATCGAAATTCTTCCATCAATACAACGGCATTCCATAGAATAAGCTGACAGATGTCTTAGACTATTTTTTGAGACTTGGGTGGTTACATGACCAATTCTATTCTTCTTCATATAACTTGCATTAAAACCGAATCTTTTATAATATACCTTTAAAATATGTAAAACAGTTATTTATGATGAAAATTAAAGAGAAAAAGGTCACAACGAGTTCACTAGGTTTTGTCTGTCTGTATCTATCGCCTAATGTATGTATGTGTACACATGTGTGTAATTATTTATCATAACACACATTGTTGTTTTCAATGTTCACGTTCTTAATATTCTAATGCTTCTCTTGTTGTGGCACGCTTATTGATGTATAGACACCATACTCGCACCTTGCCCTCAATCGGATTTCACGTGTACCGCCGACAATACTTGCATTAACTTGTCGAAGGCTTGCGACGGCCGTTCGGATTGTCCGGACGCGGAGGACGAGAAAAATTGCAAAAATGGTAATAACAATAATGATAACAACAACAATAACAACAACAACAATAATAATTATTATTATGTGACTGCAATATTTCCATTATTAATAGCAATTCATCGCGCGCGCTCATATTATTTTCATATAATAAAATGTTACAATATTCGTATGTATAAGTATAATATACATATTATAATAACGCAATCACGTAATCACTTGATTATTATAATATGTACACTGCAATATTAACTTTTCACGTAATCGACTAAAAAACACACGCACATAATAATAGTTAATATTATTGTATATATGTATAATGTAGTACTGAACAGCAGCGCTTATTTTCGTTAGAACAAATAATTATAATAATAACATTTAACAATCATACTATATATAAATATATGTATAGATACAATGGTATTCCCATAGGGTATACTACATAATATACGCCGTATGCTCTCATTTTATTCTGAAAATTCATGGTTATACTGCGTAGTATATACTTCCAAGCAGTTCCCAAAGAAATAAAAAATATAATATAACAATTGATTTAACAATAATATTTATTATTGTTTAAATACATTTTATAACGAATATTAATTTTTTACTTCAAACGATCAGCTCATTACTATTTGAATTTTTTCGTTAATATTTACATGTATATATGTTTACACCTTTTATAACATCACCGTATTGATCATGAGAATTTGTCATATTGAGAGACTCGTCGGCGTACAGTGTACTCTCCACAAAATTAATGGGAACATTACTGTTTATACGAATATATATATTATTATATAATATTATATCGTTAATTGTACTTATTTTTATTTGTTTGCTTTTTATATAGTATTTCATACATGTACCCGGTAGTTTTGTGATATATGAATATGAATTATATATTGTTGTATTTTTGTTCTGTGGCTTTTTGTGTACCTACTACTACTACCATCACTACTACTGCTATCGTCACGTAGACAGCACCGGGCTTGCACCAACGTACTTGAACCCAGATCGGGCTTCGTCTCCTTCGCCGACCATACCGCCGCCGGTCGTCTCGGCGTGCTTTTCCAACGAGTTTCGATGCCGCGACGGCGGTTGCGTGAATAGCAATTACCGCTGTGACAGGATCAATGATTGTCGGGATCAGAGTGACGAATGGGACTGCGGTAAGTACGCGATCCACCCGCGATGACACGACGCGTCGCCGCCGCCGCCACACGCGTATTGTAACCGCGCCGCCGCCGCCATCGCCACCGTCGTCGTCGTCGTCTTCGATTTACTTGCACACGGACTCCGGTCGAAATATTATCACGTCCGCGTACCTACCTGCACACACACACACACATTACACGTGTTACGTGCAGTGACGCACGGAGTATTTTTAAAACGTGTCGCGAATTCAATTCCACTTACCCACCCATCTCCTGGAAATTTATCGTACTTATATAATTTGTTAAAACATTGATCAACGTACTAATAACTAGTATTTAAGTCATGGAAATCGGACCGTTTTTTTTTTTTTTTTATTACTCTTAGTTCTGTACTTTTAACTTAAAACTGTATAAAACAATTTTTGTGGGCAATATTTAACCACCCACCACAATCAAAAGGGGTCGCGACCGCGACACTACGATACATGCAATGCGTGCGCCACTGGTTACGTGCATACTGTTACGCGCTAGCTTATTTATACCGCAGGCACTGTTTTATAGTATAATATTACATACTTGATGGCAACACGTTGTTTTGTACATACAGTATACCGGATGGGCCTTGTGCGTAGTACATTGATAATATTAATACGACTGCAGTGGTGTTCCCGCGTCGATTTTCTCTGAGGGTATACTATACATAATATTATTATACATACGTCTCGCCGACGAGTCTCTCTATATGGCAATCTTTTTCTTTACCTTATTTAATATACAGAACCGTGGCCGTGGCTCGAAGTACAGTGGTGGTAGATAATATTATATTACAATAATAAAAAATCAGTGGATGGATGGGTGGATGGGTGGGTATCAAAAAATATACATGCCTCTGGAAGTATTTGAATTCGCCACGCCACTGTGTACGACGATGGTCAAAAGGGTGTAAATATAAATATTATGTAAATAGATGGAGTGTGTAAATATTGACAAAAAAAAAAATTAAACAGCTGATTCGGAATAAAAAATTAATATCCATTACAAAATGTATTTAAACAATATGTTGTTAATTCAATTGTTACATTTTAATTTATATTCCTTGAAAGTATACCTTCGCGGTGTATCCGTGAATTTTTAAAACAAATTTGAATGCATACGGCGTATGTGTAGTATACCCTATGGGGAACACCACTCATTATAAAAACGGAACATAATTATTTTCGCTTCCGTTTACCATGATATGTAAACGGGAACGGCAATATCATTATCATCATCATCATCGTCATAGGTGAAGGATGGCTGTACCGCCAAAATTTAACATGCGCATCGCAATACAACATCGATAAGCAAACTTCATGATCATAACTCCCCACACTCCCTCGCATTTATCGCCGCTTATGATGACAATAATATTATAATACGAGTACATGGTACATCATATGATTACGATGGACAATCACGCGATTGTACCGTATATGACGATGACGCTTAATGTGGTGACTACTAACTTTTCATTTTCAGTTTTCACACTACCCATACTTTTACCCGCATTTTATCAAATATGATATAAAGACAAATGGGATTTTTTTACTTTGCCAACGAACACTGCAAACGGTATAGTAATGTTCGGTTTATCGTTTTCGTTGTAATATAGTGTAGCTACCTGCGAATCGGTTAAGTCCAATGTACCGGCAACGGTGGACTCTGCTGGGTTTTCCTCGTTGTTATTACTTTATAGCTCTAGATAAAACTTTACGAATAAATAAAATCAAATTTATTTCTAAAAAAGTTTTCAATAAACTCATAAAACATAGTTTTATTTTATTTTCACATTTGGAAAAGGGTACGGTAAATAAACATCGGTACATTATTCATGTCTACAAACACGTACAATAAATACAATTTTCTACGATTTAAATTAAACTTTACAACTTTTTCTTGGAACCCCAGGTTTGTGATATTACTTCCTAGTTAATTTTTTCTATATTTGTTTTTACATATTGTATTCGCATACATTCTTCATGGGCGTTTTATTCTAAAACCAATTTGGATTGTATAAATAAATTCAGCTAATTAAGAGGGCATTATACACGTTTGTGTTGTCTCCGTCTGACAAACTTACAACACAGCAAACCTGCGTTCAGTAGCACCAAATTAGTGTTGTTAAATTTAATATGTACTTAAATTGACCTATCATCAAGCATCATGTGAAGAACATTATCTCTGTTTCTTCATATCGGTTGTTTACGATGTTTTAATTTTCAAGTAAACTGTTCTTTTAAATCGTAATATTTTACATAGATACTCATAACTTACTTAAAAATGAAAATATCGTAAAAAACCGACGACGTGGAAACACAGATAGTGTACTGCACTTTAAATTCGATAACAGATCAGATTACTCTACGTAATATTAAAGCTAACTACCTACACAAAGATGGTTCTACTAAACGCTTATTGGCAATAATATGTTGTATGCTTGTACGACGGAAACAACACATTACACGCACTCCTAAATACATTTAAACTATAATATCTATAACATCGTAGATATTATTCGAAATCAATTGCTTACAATCATTTAAATTTTAAAATGGTTCTTCTCGAAGTTTTTCAAAAATTGTACCTCACTTCTCGGGTTTAAAGTAGATTTAGAAGTTTTTATTGAATTCAGAACGTAATACGTACCGGAAGTGTTCAGGTTCGTAATTGTACACCATAATAACATTATGTTATTAATTTATAAATTATTATTCTATCTCATAATATAATAAATTAGAATATCATTTCCGAATTCTGTACGATGGTTTTTGAACGGTTTATCTCACAGGCCCGACCACAACGACCACTATCCGGACAATAATAACCACCCCGACCACACCACGACAGGAGAGCGAGTATGGGCCTTCTGTGTTCGTGACCTGCAATTGGAACGAATTTGCTTGCCGCAACGGTCAACAGTGTGTCCCAAAATCGGCAAAGTGCAACAGTAACTACGAGTGTCAAGACTATTCGGACGAAGAAAATTGCTGTGAGTTTATTATGCCCTTGCCCGGGGGAGTCGACACTGAAAAATTTATTAATTCTACAAAATTGAAAACGCATTATCTTTCTTCTACTTAACAACGTTAAACTATTGCCATAAATGCCACTACTCGGTTATTGATGTCTGCCATTTAATCGGGTTAAACTCGGATATTATATTATAGTGACACGTTGTAGGCAAATTATTTCAACAGAACTTGGATTTTTGTTTATTTCAATTAAGTTTCAATGCACGTGCGTAAAACATAGAATTACAAGTAGTTATGTTAATAAAATATAATTTTAATGTTTGCGTTTTTAAAATTTTATTTTTTGGTAATTTTTTGCTCATAGGGTATTTTTTAAAACTTTTTCATCTGTTGTAAAAGCAACACAGTTGCGTATAAGGTTCAAAGTAATAAGTTATCAACAATCGTAAACCTTTTTAGTTTTGTTATTTCTTTATTGAACTAATATATAAAAATTGTATATATTTACTTGGCGAAAATACGTATAACTTGTATATATGAGAAAATTATTTTTTTAGTTGAAGCTCCGGATGGTTTAAATTTAAAAACATATCCAACCGAACAAACTATTAAAGAAAGTAAGTGTCACCTTTCGTTATTGCTATATACTTATATAATTTTAAATATGCCTATTGTCAATACTCTTTTGTATTACAAATAATATGATCTGTATGTTATGTTATATAATATAACACATTAATATGTTAAAATAATTAATTGTATGATTCAATACCTATCGCACATGAAATCGATATACCTAAACTTATGTAAGCAATATGCATTATGATCGATTTCAAATATTGAATGTTTTCTGCAATGCATTTAATTAATATAATTTACTTTATTATTAACCAGCTGCTAGCTGTGTTACACATTGCTACGTTTGCACAAATTATAATAATTAAAATAACATGAACAAGATATTCGTTTTATTATTAGGTTGATTATAGTAAATTGTGTTGTTCAGTGAAAAACTTAAAACCAATACGTATTCAGTATTCTAATATAATCATGATAGTTTACTATATTAATATTGTAGGTACCTAATCGTGGACGCTATTCAATATGTTTAGTATATTTCTCAGACAGGTTTACTCAAAAAATAATATTAATGATTTAATCGCCTATTGTTCGTCTTAAAATTTAACTAAATGTGAATTATTTTACAATTAATATTAATGCACTTTTTTTTTTATTTCCTTATATATGCACTCTATTACTGATTTCTTCTTACTAGACTCTAAAGGTAAGACCATTTTTTTAGACATTTTCGGGTGTTTGATTTATGAATCTTTATGTATGCATACTGTACTGAATATCATTTGAAATCGAGTAGATGTTGAATTTCTAAATTATTTAATCATTTCTACTGCATGACAATCATCGGCGTCATCAAAACATATACAAATATTTTAGAACTCTCAAATTTGAAACTCATTTGTTTTTATCACGAATATATTAGTATTGTTTTGGGAAAGATTGCATGAAACTTTACAAACCCATCATCGAAGAGTAATATAATTTATAGTCTGTATTTATAAATTAATTATTATAATTTATTTATGTTTTTAACTAAACAAAATTCAAATAGTAATTTTTTGCATGTATTTTTCTCATTTTGTCAATGTTTTAATTATAATAGTTCTTAAAATATAAAAAAAATAATAAATTACTAAATAATGATTAAATATCTGATTTCTAAATAAGTAGTATCATATATATAGGATATACTAATATTCATACATTTTAGTAGTCGATTATTCATAAATTATTTTTGTGGAATCAAATTGCATTGAGTAAATTATTTCATTCATTTAATTCAAGTGTTTTTTTAGTGTACTAATAATATTCGTAGTTTCAATGTGTTTAAATAATTCTGCATGCAATTAACATGTAATTTTTAGCTTTGGGTATTTTGGTTCCTTCGACTACACTTTATATTGACTAAATATTATATTATTTTCTTTTCATTAAATAGACAGGGAAGTAGTGTTCCAATGTCGAGACGAAGGTCCTTTGAGAGCACCGGTCAGGTGGTCTCGAGCCAATGGATTGTTTTTACCTCATGGATCTAGAGATATTGGTGGTCGACTAGAAATGCCAAACATCAAGGTAAACCTGCATATTTTATCCATTTCACCAATTGAACCTAATATAATATTTGAAACGACAATACGCAGGTTGAACATAGTGGCACATACGTGTGCGAAGCCATTGGATTTTCAGCTACAGACCCCGGGTCTCGTATATCTGTGTACCTGAAAGTAGAGCCATGTAAGTAAAACTTCAATAGTTAAAAATAACAAATATAAAATCTAAAAAAAAACCACAAATATTTACTAAATACAAGCAGCGCGGAAAAACAAACATATTATTCCTAATAAAAATAATAAATGGAAACTTGTTTTTCCTAAAATTAGAAATTTTAATTTCAACCATTATTCAGGTATGTAAATAAGACTAATGTTCTTAAAAACATAGATCTATATATAGTATATGTATTAATCATAAAACCTAATTATTAAATTTGCTGACTTTATTATCTGATTGTATAATGTAAGTAAATACTAATTTAGTTATTTAGAATATACATGAATTAAAAAACCAATTGTATGCCTATACTATATAAAAATACATATAAAAATTAAGCACAAATACGTAATTTTATATATTAATAATAATTTAAATATTTCAGGGATTGATGTAACTGTTCGACCTTCAGAAGCCTGTGGATACAATGAAGCAACGTGCGCAAATAAACAGTGTATATTAAAATCAAAAGTCTGTGACGGTCAAATAGATTGTTCAGACGGATCGGATGAAACCCGCTGCAGTTTGTTTAAACTTATTCTTCGTTTGAAACGGAAATTGACGTTTAGATGATATAACTATTTCGATTTTTAGGCATGTTTGGTTGTCAACCTAATGAGTTCCGTTGTAGTAACAAAAAGTGTATACTTAAAACGTGGAAGTGCGATGGTCAAGATGACTGCGGAGACAATTTTGATGAACAAAACTGTGAACCATCACTACCGGGTACGTGTAAAGAATGCAACAATTGTTGAATCATTTTATATATATAAGCACATATATTCTGATATTCATCATACCCACAGTATACATTATATAGTCACCATGTTACCATTTTAGTAATTTATTAATTATTTATCTACAGGCGATCGGTGTCTGACCAGCGAATTTGAGTGTAGAAACAAAGAGTGTATTCCGAAATCATTCCAATGTGATTCTCAAAGTGATTGTTCGGATGGGAGTGATGAAATCGGTTGTCGTAAGTGAATTCGTGTTTATACACCTTTTTAAATGATAACTACATTTAATTATAACATTTCAGTTCCTGTTCAATTCCAAACCACGCCACCACCATTAATAACACTTGAAATTGGATCGGTCTTTATAACAACGTGTAAAGCTGTTGGTGTACCAACTCCGGAAATATCATGGCGATTCAATTGGGGCCATGTTCCGACGAAATGCGAAATGAAAAGTGTTAATGGACTTGGCACTCTCACGTGTCCCGATGTTCAGGTATCACTTTCATAATCACATGTTCATAAATATCTTTAATATATCACCACGCATGGCTAATGTCTTTGATGGATTTTAGGAATCTGATAAAGGTGCATACAGTTGTGAAGGTATTAATATACATGGATCCGAAATAGCAATTCCAGACACGATTTTAGATATAAAGCGTACAAGTACACCGCCACCAACCTCGTGCCCCAGGGGAGCTTTCAATGATCTAGCTGTGTCTCAGAACGAATGCATCAAATGTTTCTGTTTCGGAATCGCAACTACTTGTAGAAGTTCAAATTTATATAAAATACAGGTTTAACACGATAATCAAAAATCAAGTTAACATAAATAGATTTAATTTGTTATAATTTGTTACTTATAGAACAAACCTTCATTGGATACACTCAGATTAATCAGTGTGTACATCGAACCTTCTTCATTAAGACCGGAGATACAATCAGCAAGTTCTAATGGTCAGCAAATAGTCATCAATGATGTATTGCAAATGTTATCAATTAGTAATAATTCACAGTCGTCCGATTCCAATTTCCCTTACTTTAAATTCCCAGAGAGCTACTTAGGCAATCAACTTAAATCTTACGGAGGGTATATAAAATACACAGTTAGACATGAAGGATACGGAGACCCGATTTTATTCACACCAGACATTATTTTGATCGTAAGAAATTATATTTATAATTTATACAATTAATATTTAATAATTGCACTTCACATTTTTATCAGGGAAATGGCGTTAAACTTATGTACTTTGCTTCGGAAGTACCAGCAAACTCAGACACGGTTGTATCAGCTAGATTATTTGCAGATGTTTGGCAAAAAGAAAACACAGGTTCAAGTGATTCAAACAAATTGGCTACCAGAGAAGAAGTTATGATGGTCTTGGCTAACGTAGAAAACATATTAATCAGGTAACCATCTGATTGATATACTTTTTCTTGTATTTTTAACTAAGATATCTTGTACTTTTTCTTTAAAAAAAAAAAAAATAGGGGTCAATATTTGTATCAACAATCAGAAATAAATATAAACAATATAAAGATGGATACTGCACAAACATCGAGTAACGCAAAAGAGCACACACCATTTGTCGAAGAATGTCAATGTCCACCGGGTTATAGTGGCTTATCGTGTGAAGTAAATATCAATTCTACTGAATAATAAAATCAAATGCATAAACAAAATATATTAAATGATAATAAAGGAATATAGGAATCAATATAGAAATAAATGTTTTATTCAAACGTTTTTATATTTTATTTAACTTTTAAAGAGCTGTGCTCCTGGATATGTACGCAGACAACAGGGGCCTTGGCTAGGACAATGTTACAAAGAAGTATTAGAAATATGCCCAACTGGAATGTATGGAGAGCCGTCGAGAGGAATACCGTGCAAACATTGTCCTTGTCCCTTAACATCCTCTGGCAATCAGTAAATCATCACATTTTTATTTAAAAACAAAAATCATTATATAATATTTCATCATTGTATTATATTTTTTAGATTTGGTAGAAGCTGTTATTTGGACACTGACGGATTACCGACATGTAACTGTTACGACGGATATGTTGGACGAAATTGCGAAAAATGTGCTTCCGGGTACACAGGAAATCCTTTACAGCCGGGAGGCTATTGTAAAAGAGGTATATAACAAATAATATTTAAACTCTAAGAGAAAGTGCTTACAGTAATAAATTGCAGGTGTATGCGATGAGACGGGTTCGTTGTCACCATACCCCGATGAGAATACTAAAAAATGTATTTGCAAGGTAAGCTTCAATAACGTTTATTGTTTCCGAATAATTATTAATCTTGCTATATTATTTCTGCTAATGCTTTCTTAAATATTGGCACTTGTGGTAAGCTTATTTCATCTCCGATAAAACGTTTTTCTTGTACTAGGCATTCGTTTATGTTTATGGCTTTCATTCATATATATATTTTTTTTTTTTATAGGATTATACAACTGGCGATTTGTGCAATCAATGTAAGGCTAACACATTCAATTTGGCTGCAGACAATTTATTCGGTTGTACTAGCTGTTTCTGCATGGGAATCACCAATCAATGTTCTAGTTCTAGACTTTACAGACAACAAGTAAACGTGATTTTTGGGTTATAAGAATTGTGAGTTGTATTCAAATGTATAATTTCTAGGTTTTCGCAACATTTGCAAGAACTAGCCAAGATATTAAACTGGTTTTGCGCAAAGACATTGTTCCAGTGTCAAATGTAATCGTTGATCCTAATACCAGAGAACTTATTTATTCAGACTTTCCACCAGGCAGTCAAGATGTATATTACAACCATTGTACAATTCTTATCTAGAAAAATTCAAATTATCTTCTGTTATTAGGTATATTATTGGAAATTGCCTCCACGTTTCCTCGGTAACAAAATAACCGCATACGGAGGCTCATTGAGTTATACCTTGAGACACGTTCCTGTGCCAGGCGGTCAGTCTTCCAAAAATAGTGCTCCAGATATTGAACTCATAAGTGTAAGAATGAAAAATTGTAATTAATTTATCTGTACTTCATTGTTCATACCGATTTTACTATCATTTTAGGACAACAAAATCAGATTACTGCATTATAGCCGTGAGAACGTAGAACCCAACACTCTAAAAACCATTTCAGTGAAAATATTGGAACAAAATTGGCAACGACCCGATGGTAAACTCGCAGATCGTGAACATCTGTTGATGGCTTTGGCTGGTTTGAACTCCATATTGATCAAAGCAACTTACACAACTGGAACAAAAGAAGTAGCGTACGTATATTGCAGATAATATCGCGGTGATTAGAATGATGGTGGTAATTAAATATTTAATTATAATCACAGAATACAGTCAGTTTCACTCGACATTGCCGACTTATCGAACACCGGCCAGAATAGAGCCGTCGAAGTAGAAGAATGTTCGTGCCCTGATGGATACGTGGGTCTATCGTGTGAAGATTGCGCTGTTGGCTACACTAGACAAGATGGTGATGGCTTTTATTTAGGAATATGCGAACCATGCTCTTGTAATGGTCACTCAAATCATTGTGACCCAGAAACCGGAGCTTGTATCGTAAGTCGTTGTTTATCAAATCATGGAAAAGAAATATATAATACTGCAGCTGTTTGTAATTTATTAATCATAAATGAATAGGATTGTCAAAATCACACTACGGGTGACGAATGTAACGAATGTTTGCCTGGATATAAGGGAAATCCACAAAGAGGTGAACCATGCGTAGCCAATGAATTAACTCCGACCTGCGATTGTGACTCTAGTGGCACTTTATTACCTTGTCGGGATAATAATTGCATTTGCAAGGTAAAATAATATTCTAATAACAATAAACAACATAATTATAATCAAACAAAATATGTAGGTCAACGTGGAAGGACCACGTTGTGATCGTTGTAGACCAGGCACATATGGCTTATCAGAAAATCATGTAGAAGGATGTCTAGAATGCTTTTGTTCCGGAGTTTCCCAAAGTTGTTATTCATCAAATTTATTTATCACTCAAATTCCAATGCAATTATTTGGACAAAATCACGGTTTTATTCTAACTGATAGGTTCGATATTTTTATTGAATTGAAAAACTTAGAAATTAAAATTAAAATTATAATTATTTTTTTCCAGAACTAGAAACCGGTCTATTAAATCAGGTTTTTTAACTGATGTGTCGAAAAACGAAATTGGATATGATTACACTCCAAATCGCGGTGAACAATTGTTCTGGTCATTACCATCTTCTTTTACTGGAAATAAGGTCAATAATATTATTGATATTATCTAAACATTAAAAATGCAATCTATCAATTTGTACTGATGTTAATGTATTATTCCATTTTTAATTCAGATTACATCCTATGGAGGTTTCCTTAATTGGACTCAACGCTACACTTCTTCACCGGGATCTATAATACGTGACGACACAGACATAATACTTGTCGGAAGTGGAATATGGTTGTTTAAATCAAACGATAAAAAAGTCCGGTCAGACGAGTCAACGGTACTGATTTCTTATCCTAGTTATTATATATACATTAGTATACGTACCTAAATACTTACTATATAATGTTATTGTTTTCACTTTATCAGCAACTAAGTGCTCATCTGGTAGAAAAAGGTTGGCGTCGATTGATTTCATCGGGACCACAACCGGCGTCAAGAGCTGAATTCATGAAAGTTCTTTCGTCCATCGAAGCCATCTTAATCCGAGCAATACATGCTTCTCAGACTAGTAGAACATATCTTAGTGACGTGAGTTTAGACACGGCTATTGAAACGAATACGGGGGGCGAACGGTCGGTGAACGTCGAAGTGTGCAGATGTCCAGCCGGATACAGAGGAACATCGTGCGAAGTACGTATTTATGCTATTCTTGATGACAGGTGCATATGCGTGCGTGTGTGTTAATTTTTCCCAACGAACAAATTATTTTTCTAGACGTGCAGCGTAGGATATTACAAGAACGATGATGATAAATGCATAAGATGCCCGTGCAATTCTAACGAAGAAAGCTGCTCGTTGGGTTCAGATTCAAGAGTCACGTGCAACTGTAACCACGGATATACCGGACCAGCATGCAATATTTTAGGTAAACCGATATTTGAACGCAAATCATGTGCGATACTTTATTGATTATTTAATTGCAGAACGAAAAATTTACATAATCACCTAATCTTATAAACACGTGTCTACAAAAAACTTGTATTTTATTTCAGCGAGTAATTTAAGTTTATCGAACGCTACTAGATCACCGTCATCGTTAACTGTGTTAAAAATGGATCCTAGTGACATTGTAGTTAAACCTGTAGGGACCGTGGTAAATTTCACTTGTACTTTCACTAGCCCCATACCATTGGATATAGAAATGCACGTTCGCCACGGCGATACGGCGGAGGTATACAATTTTACCGACAGCCAATACGCATCGAAAATAAATACCGCGGAGGGTGCCGAACGCGTACTTATGGTGCGAATTCGAAACGGCTTATCTGTGGTTGTGTGTAGTTTATACAATAAAGATCGATTCCAACTCGCGGTGATCACTGCAGTGATTATATCAGGTGCTACAGACTACAATATTCTTACTAAATTGGTTCAACAAAAAAAATGGGATCTTCATAAATACCTGTAATTTCATATTTAAAAAATTTTCGGCGGCGTGTTGTTATTTTTGATTAATATTAAGCCTTGATGGTATATTGTCTGGAGAGCTTTTTTCAGTTATTGAAATATTATTGATTATTATTTTGAAAATTATAATTTCGGTGATACGGAACAAATATTCAAAATTAAATTGTTTTGAATACACTATATGAGTTTGATGTAGTATATCCATTAACTGGTTTGCGGTGTTAAACAATTGTTGGACTTACTTAATACTCTTTTGGAATTAATTAAACTATATGAAAAAATGCTTATCTTCTTATAAATTATCAAATATTCATTATAGTATCCGTTTTATATGTGCACTTTTTATACTATCAATATCAGGTGAACCTATGAAAAAACTTTGTTATGAAAATAATTGAAATTATTTACAGCAATACAACTCTTTCTATTTGACACAATTTATACTTCAAACTTAACATATTTAATGATCATTGGATTTAAATTTAAACTATTTCTTATTATTACTTTGAACTATAAAAACATTTTTGTAACAATAAAAATAATATAGCATATTATATACTATGTATTATATACTGGGTATATAGTAAAAATTAATTATTTCATTGATTTAAAATATTAAAACATACCTAATCTACTACTAAAATTACTTATACTAAGTATCCTTTGTAGTAACATTTTATTGTACTTCGTTAATCATTTTTAGAAAACCATGAGTTACTAATAATAGTGAAAAATATTTATTCTATTTCTTACGTTTACGTTGACAATAATTCTTCAGATCTATCCGGGAATCCATTAAAATTTACCGTTGAACAATAACATTTAATCCTTTGATTTTAGAGAGTGATTCAATAGTAAGCACAACCAGCAGAACACCACCACTTCCGCAACCAGAAATTTTCATACAAATATCTGAACCAAAAATAGAAATTGTTGAAATAGGTAGTACAATAACACTACGCTGTACTGCATATTCCCGTCGCACACAAGTAAAATATATTTTGTTGTCTATGATTCAGCAAAAAAATATATTTATTTATTCGATTTGCAGAGAATGCGAATATCGTGGTCTAAAGAAGATGGGTATCTACCCTCTAACCGTGCACAAGATAATGGATCAGGTGAACTGTATATAACCAATATAGAACCTACAGATGGTGGGGTGTATATTTGTACAGCAAATGATGGTTACTCTTCGTTCAGTGACAAAAAAGTGCTGAGAGTACTCGGTATGAAAATGCAATAATAAACACAATTTTTTCAATATTGTCCTTCAAATAATCACAAATATTAATTGTTTGTAACTTATTCTCTCAATATCAGATCAATCGCTTACAACCAGAAGACCTCCTTTACCAACACAGCCAGAAATTTACATTGCAATTTCAGAACCGTTGATCGAGATTGTAGAAATCGGTAGTACTGTCAGGTTTAGATGTGATGCATCATCTAGACGCAATCAAGTAAAAATTACATTTTTAATCTTTATAATTTCAACAATACGACAAAAAATAATACCGTCACATATTTTTAAATAATTTTGTTCAGGTCGTAACGTTGAAGTGGACAAAAGAAGATGGAGAATTGCCATCTAACAGAGTGATTGATAATGGAAAAGGATACCTACTATTTACAAAGGTTGACGTATCAGATTCTGGAGTGTATGTGTGCACAGCTACTGATGGTTATTCTGCAATCAGTAAAAAGAAAACATTGGCTGTTGGAGGTATAATCAAATTTAATTAATTAAAATATATAATGTTGAAATATACATCTTTATTAATTTTTTTATTCCATGCTCTCGAAATAGAATTTCGTCAGGATATAAATACTATTGGTAAAAAAATAAAAATAAATCGATACATTTGTTGAAATCTGTTTAATATTGTTGAAATTGTTCATTATTTACAAATTATATAAAATTTATTTTATTTATCAGGAGGAACAAACATAGTCAAACCAAAAGTAGTGATTAAACCTAAATTCCTGGAACTCTTTGCTGGAGAACCTGCCGAATTTGTTTGCCAATCTCCTGGAGCACCCACTCTAGAATGGTACAGAGGGTTAGAACAACAATTCAATCCATCTGTAAGTAATCGTAAAAAGTAAATGTTAACTTGAAATAACTGAAATAATCTATAAACTTCTGGATTTCAATTTAGTATTCATCAGAGGACGGTATATTCCGTATACCATCTGTAAGACAGTCTGACCAAGGAAGTTATTTCTGTAGGGCAACTAATCAAAATGGAGAGACCGATTCACAGAAAGTTACAATTTACATAAAACGTAAATTCACTATTATTTTACTTATTTTGATTTGCACCTACTGAAAATGTGTTTTTATTAAAACAGCATCTCCGAACGAAAACGGAACAAACGATTTAGTAAGGATAACAATCGATCCACCGCAATACTCTGGACCTGGTGACTTGATTCGTCTCCAGTGTATCATTTCAGACGAGTCTCAGTATGACTTGAAATGGTCTAAAATAGGAAATCAACCTTTGCCTTATGGTTCCGTACAAAGTGGTGGTCTCTTGACTCTCAACCGTGTTAAGCCTTCTGACTCCGGTATATATACTTGTTCAGCATTTTCACTGAGATCCGGTGCTATTGAATCAGAAGTTGAAGTACCAATTAATATTATACAAAGAAGGTAAGATATTATATTAGTATAAAATGAAATATTTATTGATATAAAATTGTAAAATTATTCTTTCGACCTAGAAATCCGCCTCAATTACGTATTGAACCAGACAGGCAAACAGTTCCTCAAGGTGCCTCTGCTGAACTCAGATGTATATCGACTACGGATCCAAGTCTGCAAGTACAATGGTTCAAGGCCAGTGATAATTTTTCGTCTAATGTTCAGGTAAAAATTAAAATTTACTTCTGCCAATTCGCTTGCCATAATACTAATTTAAATTGTGTAATATCCCGCTGCAGTAAACGGAACGGCCAGTTACAAATAATTACTAGACAATATTATGTCGCGAACTAGTTTTCGCTTGCTTGTATTCTCCACATATCCATCACACAATTCAAACTCATATTTTTTTTTATTTTTTTTATTTTTATTATTTAGATAACTGGATCTGTAATCCGTATTCTATCAGCTCAAGTTAAAGACCGTGGTATTTATTATTGTAAAGCTACTAACGAAGGGGGAACAGGACAGGCATCGGCCATTGTTGATATTGAACGTATGTATTCGCTGAATACACTAATATGTTGAATATTTATATAAACAATGTATTTTAGGTAGGGAAGCTCCGACCATCGAATTATACCCACAGTCTAGACAAGTTGTCACTATTGGAGGTAGCGTATTATTCCAATGCCGGGTAACAGGAGGAATTCCGGCTCCTGTTATCAAGTGGACCAGACGCAACGACGAAAGTCTACCAACCCAAATGGAAGAAATTCCACCCGGAGTAATCAAGTATGACATATTCAAATATATTTAGAAGTACATACATAATATATTTATGTCTTACCATCTAAAATGTATTTTATCACAGAATTAACAATATGGAAGCGTCTAGCGCGGGTGAATATGTTTGCGAAGCTAGAAACAATGCTGGCATGACATCAGCTACAGCCGTACTGGAAGTACAATCCGTTCCTGTTATTAGATTAAGGCCGTCTGGTGTTGTAACGGTGCTGCTTGGAAAACAAGTGAAACTACATTGTCAAGCTACTGGAAACCCGTCGCCTACTGTCACGTGGTCCAAACTCACGCAGGGCTACAGTCCTTTCACGAGGTATGGTATATTTTTATTTTCGAATCCTGAGAATCAATTTTTTATTATTATTTTTTTTTTTTTTATTAAAATCGTGTTTCAGTGAAGATTCAATCCGCCGCTTAGGGTCTTCCAACATAGCCGAATATGTGATAGATAGTGCTCAGCTATCCGATACTGGAACGTATTCTTGCGTAGCGCAAAATTCCGCAGGCCCTGTTGAAGATCGAATTCAATTAATCGTGTCCGAAGACGCAAATGAAATATCGGGTGGACAATATGGTGAGGGCCAAGGAAACACGAACGAAGAGGAAAACAAAACAACTGGACCGATCCGGGGAGACATATCAGGAAACTACGAAAGCGCCGAACTTATTCCGAAAAATGAAGATTTGGTTAACACAGTCGGGTCCAAAGCAGTGCTTACTTGCAATGCCGGTATGCGTTACGTATTGCAATCTATTACCTTAACTCAAAAATATTTTAATACATGTGAGCTTGTTTAATTCGCACAGGACCAATGGCTATTAGAGATCACATATCTATCACATGGGTGAGAGGTGATAGCCACCCGTTATCGGAAGAACACGACATCAGCGACAACATGTTGATCCTAAGAAACGTCAAAAAAGAGGATCAAGGCGTGTACAACTGTGTCGGCATCGACCGTTACGGAACGAAAGTATTTAGTCGGCCAATCATGTTGATAGTAGTCGGTAAGTTCGTACTAATAGTATAGGTATTATAATATCATTTTACCATCGCTCAACATTTAAGATAATAATGAGATAATAACAGTGTATAAATATTATTAACACGCTATCAGAAAAAAATCAGCTTTGTACAGTTGGAGGTAACGAAAAAAAAAAAGTATAGTTTTCTTTATATTCCACAAATGACTATAATCTAACTTTTCAGAACTTCCAAGAATAACATTAAATCCCACACGACAAGTGGTGAGACGAGGCGACAACGCTCAAATTATGTGCACCGCAGAAGGAGATCAACCAATTACAATCACATGGTCAAAATTATCAAGTCGGTCATTACCACCTACTGTGCAGATAAATAACGGACTATTGAGGGTACATATGTTTTACAAAAACATTAGCTTTTTTTCCTATGAAACTAATAATATTTATTCATATATTTATTTATCGTTATATGTGTATAGTTTAACGGTATCACTGAACAAGATGCCGGTAGATATTTATGTAAAGCTTTCAACAATATTGGAGATGCTGAATCCGTCGCCGAAGTCATAGTCAATGGTAAAATTGAAATTAGTTTAACTGAATTAGATTCTAACGTTGAAAATGTAGGACTATATAATATAACCGCAAACGTTGTGTTATAAAATATCAGAGATTTTTTAATCCATACTCACAAATAGCGTTTTGTTTTAATATAACAGTTCTATAATACGTTTATATCGAAGTAAAATATCATGGTTAAAATAACACAAAGAAATCATAGTGAACTGTAAAACTGATTTATTCAACTGCAGTAAACATCCGACGTATTAATCGGATTGATTAAAATAGTATTACAGCACTTTCCATAAAATGTTATATTAAATTAATAATATTTAGATAACGTTCGAGATCGTCCGGCTCCGATTATTAGAGCTGTCGATCCCAATCAGAAAGCATTCGAAGGCGAGAACACTTATCTTCGGTGTGCACTTCCAAGATCAAATGAAGTAAGTGCAACATCATAATACTTGTTTAACAATATACTATGAACTGCAGTGTAATTTAATATACTTCAACTCTGAATTTGTTTCAATAGCAATACACTGTAAGATGGGCTCGTTATCGATCACCTCTCCCGAGCGATAGTCAAATTCGCGGATCCGTACTAAGCTTACAAAACTTGCGTTTGAATGACACTGACCGTTACTCGTGTACAGTCGATAGTCCGTACGGCTCAACCACCGCGCACATAGATCTCAACGTACTTCGTAAGTCACGGATGTTAACAAAACTTTAATATTCTTAATATTTTAATTTCTACGACGATTTATCATATTTAGTTTATTATAAAAAAAAAGATATACATTTGGACATTTATAGAGCATGTGTATTTATCTACTATTACCTATATTATAATCGTTATTTTGGTAATGTAGAGTATAATTTTACAACTATACTAGGGATGGTGGTTGGTTATAACTTATAAATTATAATATAGTTGTTAGTTTTTATTATACTTATACATGTGCTAAAGGGCAGCGTCTTCTCACTTCTTCGCAGGTAAAACTTCACTTTACACACGCTTTGCTCGTACGGATTATTCATCCACTTCACCTGTTCACAAGTTTATTTATGTTCTAAATAAGTGTATGTAAACGTAATATATTCGTAATATTACAAATTTTTCGCCATTTTTATGTTCAGAAATATTTATTTACTACACGCATAACTTATTCTTGAAAACGTAACGACCAGGTTGATTTCTCGGTGATTTCGATTTTCTATTTATTTTACTAAACGAAATAATACAAACAAAAGTTGTAAAACGAAATAATTTATTTTAAACAGTGTTAAAACAGAGAATAATATATAGTTAGAACGTATATAGGAATATTGAAGATTTTCCTGTTACAACGACACTCATAAAAGTTTTTAAAACAAACTTCGAGTATAACTAGGTATTTTTAATAGTCATTAGATGCTTATGATAAATTGCGCTTTTAGGATTAATTTCACATAACAGTTTATTACTTAAAATATTTTCTTCTAACTCAATAATCTTTAATATGCTCATTACTCTACAATCTAAAGTTTACACACTATATAATTTAGAACTTAATAATAATTAATAATAATCAAAATCAATATTTCGTAAGTTTTCAATTTTTAAATATTGAACCAAACTGTCTATTTAATTGATTTTGATTAGAGAAGCATAATACTATTCCTTAATCAATTGAACCGTATACGTTATGTAATCTAGATACAGTGGCAATCTAGCAACAAATTAAAGAAAATAATTTACAATCAACATTTAAATTTAAACAGGCACATTTTATCTAATACAACTACCTGATAGGTACATTTTAAGCTAAAAACTCATCGAAAGAGAAACTTAAATTGACTTGATCGGGGTAACTGAACATCTAAATCTTAAATGCCATGTTAAAGTGGTCCAACCAGCTGCTTTTACCAGATTACCATGGTTTGTGTTTGTCCGTGTCCGTGCGTATTCGTAACCGTCTCAGTTTTCTTATTTGTCTCTTATACACGTTACACTGTAGTCATTGCCTATAAAAAAAATGATTATTGTATTTCGTTGAAGATCGTCACTTATGTGCTTTTTGTCTGTTATGATTGTCTATTAAAAATGTTTATACTGTACATGCATATAATCTAATTTCTATGTACTGAATTTAAATATGAATACGTACACTTGTAGTTTGTATTACGTTGCTTTACTCGTTTAACTTTAAAACACTTATGCTTTATTATACACGTGCTGGGTAGAATACGTTTAAGCAAAAACGATCAAAAATATGGTGTTCTTATTTTTTTTTTTTTTTAATATCTATCTTTGTTGATTAATATTGATATACTATTGTATCAACCATGTAACACTTGCACAATTATTATATTATTAATGTTGTCTTCGACGGCATATTGTATCTTAATTACTATTTTTATTTTTTATTTTTTATATACATTGCACCTATTTATTTTTAGCTTATGATTAGTTTTATAATATTATGATTTTATTACTTCTTGCACGATTTTGTCAACTTCTATTGTGGTTTTCGCTTTTGGTGACGGTGGTTGTCTATATTAACAAATCTCCAGCATCTTGTCCGGTCGATCAGTTTCGCTGTAACGACGGGAGATGTATTTATATGACACAATTTTGCAATGGGATAGCGGACTGTCGCGACAAGTCAGACGAAGGGAAGTCGTGTTCGCGGAACAAAAATAGAATTGGTTTGTTCCCCAAGTTCTTTTTTTTTTTACAACATATATACACTGCATTGCTTTCTTGATTATTGAAAAAAAACTCCATATACTGAGAATTCTACGAATACATAATATCACATAGCCAAAAGCTAATTTATTCACGCTCCACGTTTACCAGACGTGTGATAATAATAAATATTAATTTTCGTTTTAACATTAAATTTATCAAGAAAGCACTATATAATATATTCACGCATCCTACTGTAATTCATTATAGATACGGATCGCAATACTGAGCCCAGGTAAAAGTCATGATACGACATTGATTTGTAATGTTTTCTCGCGTAAATAAAATGCATAATTAATATTTGTCACGTATAACGGTGTGAATAATTTGTGTGAAGGTCGGAACTCCGGTCTGTACATCAAACCCAGCCAAGGGACGGTTTACATCGGTGACACGTTTGAACTCGAATGTATTTGGACCAGCGATAACTCTAACGAGTACAGCGAACTATCGTGGGGCAAGGTAAACGACGACATGGAAAACAATGTCGAAAACCATGGACCTAAAATCAAGTGCGTAATAATTGCCGAAATAAATCGTTGATGACGTCGGGGAGCTAAATTGAAACGATTTGCAGGTTTAACGACGTGAAACCAGAGAACAGCGGTACGTACAGGTGTACGAAACGAGATAGGGACAATAACATCGTCACCGAAGACTACGAGTTGACCGTTACGCGTAAGTTACTATACATTATTGTTTAAAACGCTAATTCAAATGTTATATTATTCCACAATGCTGCATTTTTGGAACCGATTTTCCAAATGTCATTTTTGTGTAAGTTTTCCGTGACGTTTCGTCGCGTACGTATTTTTATTCGAGTGGTAATACCATGATATGCATGCCCGTTTGTACAGCAACCCCGTCCGATGCCGCCATCCCCTCAGTGAGTTCCAAGTACGCGCCTTACGGGAAATCTATTGTGATCGAGTGCAACACCGATCTATCGCCGCCAGTGGAATACTCGTGGGCCAAGTTTGGACCTCAAATGGAACCTATATACGATCGTGTAAGCTATACTTGAATTGTACATTTAACTGACACGTGTCTAGTAAAATCTAAACAAATGCACAATCGACATTTTCTTATCCGATATAATATTATGGTTTTTTTTTTTTTTTTCAGAGAAATCTAACGCTGTACAACATTACCGAAAAAAACGCTGGCCTATACTTGTGCACGGCTTCAAATGAAATGGTGAGAATAGACATTCCAACAGTACTTGCCGTCACCGGAATCGTGCCTTCATTCAGTGGCACCAACAGCTACTTGGCATTCCCGACACTTCTTAACACCTATTTAGAATTTAAAATCGAAATTCATTTCAAACCCGAAATGAGCGATGGTACGTGATTTTCTGATAATGTACGAAAATTATTTCCATTTACCCTCGATGTCTGTTTAAGGTTTGATCTTGTACAACGGTCAAAAGGTCGGTGGCTCCGGCGATTTCTTCTCGTTCGGACTGAACAACGGATATCCCGAATTCCGTTTCGACGTTGGCTCCGGTGCTGCGATCATCAAGGCATCCGAACCGGTCACATTAGATGAATGGCACACCGCTCGGTTAGAAAGAACAAAGAAACACGGTGTCATGTACATCGACGAACAGGGCCCGTACCGAGGCGTTAGCCCGGGTACATTCCAAGGAATGGATTTGGCTCAACTCTTGTACATCGGTGGAGTGCCCGATTTTGGAACAATACACAAGGATGTCGGTTTTCAAACAGGATTTATCGGTGAGTGCGATATCGCAAAATATTCTCTATACATAACAGTGCCCAACTATTGTGCATAATGTTGTCTAATCTAAAAACAAACTGTCCCCAGGTTGCGTTAATATTTTCAAAACAGATAGTCGCACGTACAACTTGATGAAGGACTCGGTGGACAAAAATAACTTAGGCACGTGCGATGTGTGTTCCAACAATCGGTGTTTGAACCAAGGTATTTGTCAAGAGGCTCAGAGTAACGAAGGATACTCGTGTATTTGCCCACCTGGTCATAGTGGCGAGTACTGTGACAAAACCCGGGAAGTGTGTACGCCAGGTAAGCATTTATTATGAAAATATTTAAAATCCGAGACTAACATGTCTTATTGGAAAAATTGCATTTACATTTTTTAAATTCCTTTTAAGGTATATGTGGACTTGGAGAATGCATAACAGGTCACGAAGAAATCGAATGCAAATGTAAAGTGGGAACGCTTGGCAAGAGATGTGAACATACCATCGAAATTGTTGAACCTTATTTCTCAAACAATTCTTATCTAGCATACCCGGCACCTACGTCACAGCAAAAGTATTAAGAACAAATAATATTTTTCTTTAATTTATATGCTCTAAGTATAAATGTATATTTTCATCAGTTTTCATTTCAAGTTCAAAAAAATTAAATAACTTTTTTCTATTGTACCTTATTCTATTTATTTATTTTTCTTGCTATGGCATAACTTTTAAATTTCTATATATATTTTTTCGCAATAATGTTCTATTATTTCTGATTATTTTTCACTTTCTCTTCGTGATTTAAGTTCGATTATATTTGCTATTTTAGATTGACCATTTCCTTAAAAATTAACCCATCGTCATTAGCCGATGGAGTGATATTGTATGCTGGTCAAAACCATCAAGGAATCGGTCAATTCATGTCGTTAGCGTTGAAGAACAGACAGCTAGAATTCCGTCACACAGTAGCCGGTACGTGACATAATATTATTATTACAAAGCACATTTTTTTCTTCGTCGACTATATTATATTATTGTTAAAGCTGTATAACATTTTCATATAATATTCATTATCAGGTGTCACTTCCCTGTTGCGAAGCAGGCATAACTTAGAAATCGGTGAGTGGGCTACGATCACAATTAGCCGTAACACGGAAACGCAAGAAAGTAAAATGTCGGTCAACAAAGAAACACCGACCAGATCCATCGAAAACGGTAACATGGAAGCGTTGGAACTAAAGACTCATCTCTTCGTCGGTGGCTACGACTCCTACAAGGTGAAAATTTCGAAACACGTGGACGTCGATGCGCATTTCAAAGGATGTATCAAAATGGTAACGTATTGTATATTATAAGTAAGAGCGGACCTTTGCACATTCATATTGTCTTCCCCGTTCTTGTCTACGTCCGTACCCGTATAGGTAGATAATCGCGTTTAATCGTCAAATATTTATTACGTGTATTAGCTCAAAGTATCCGGAATGGATATTGACATGATAAGTTCGACGGTCGATTCCTCGAACGTGGAGGATTGTGCGACTTCCCGTGGCGACGCATGTTCGTATAACCATTGCAAGAACTCCGCGAACTGCCACGCGTCAACCAGACATTACGAGTACACGTGCGAATGCGAAAACGGTTTCAGGTATGCACCGAGCTACTGTATAGTTTTCACCGGGGAGTGGGACGCGTGCGAATACTATAATAGAATATTGATGTTTCTGTACAGTGGTCCGAGGTGTGAGACCGAAGCCCAGCTCTGTTCGATACTGAAGCCGTGTAACAACAAAGGTTACTGCACCGACATCGATTCCAGTTCGTATAGATGTGACTGTCCCCTGGGATATTCTGGACCGACGTGTGACGACAGTACGAATACACAGTTTTTATGCGTATACCTATCTTTATCCATCGCGATTTTCACGCGTATTAATAACTGTTTGCAGAAGTGGTATTGGACATCACTGCCAATTTCAGCGGCAACAGTTATCTCCAGTTGGACAACAATCTGCTGGACCGGGCCAAAGAAGAACATTCCATATCGATGACATTCACCACAGATTCGGCCAACGGTCTTTTGTATTGGCAAGGACAAGAGCCCAAGAACGAAGACATGATCGATAACTACATTGCTATCTCAAGTACGAAACTCAATGTATAATAATGGAATGCATGATCTTTTAATAACAAATACAATACTAAGTCAACATTGGCACATTGATAGGTTATAGGAAGGGTGACACGAGGATTCAAGATATATTAAATTTGTCCATGATTCAATTGTCAATATGACATATTCTTGTTACCTAAGCTAATTCTCTTATACACTAATTATTATATATAAATGATAAAAAATAAATAAATACAAATATTGCATTACATAATACAATACGTTACATACAAACATTGTTCTTGAGGTTCTCATACAAGTGTATATTATTTTACAGTCGTCAATGGCTACGTAGAGCTGAATCACATGTCCAAAGGCAAGATTTCACCGAGCATACGAGCCACAGACCATCACGTTAACGACAACGAACCGCATTCAATACTGATCCGTGGAAACGGACTTGAATGGTCTCTGGAATTGGACAGGAAGACCACGGAGTACGGAAAAGAACGTGACGTAAATATCCAAGAACTACTAGAGTCTACCGATTTAATATATATTGGTGAGTATCGGGACACAATAACGAAAATTATATTTTCACACACGAGATTTTCTACATGACGTGTTGAAGAACTTATATTAACAATAACAATAATAATAAATCGGTCCGTGCAAACGGTATACGATAATATAATATGCCGAAAATTTGGTTTGTGTGCAGGTGGACTACCGACGGCCATACACAGGTTGAACGCAAACCGTTACAAGGGATACGAGGGTTGCATCGGTGACGTGCGGATACAGGACTCGGGATACGTGAACCTGGGTCAGAATTCGATGTCCGGCCAGAACGTCGCTTCGTGCAACAGGTAGGCGTCACCACAGTAGTACCTCATCATATAATAAC
Organism: Chaitophorus viminalis; assembly: GCA_025469195.1. NCBI lineage: Eukaryota > Metazoa > Arthropoda > Insecta > Hemiptera > Aphididae > Chaitophorus > Chaitophorus viminalis. Next base: position 79,359 of record JAIPRK010000528.1, read on the forward strand.
AATTAACACGATAAATACAATTATCATATTTATCCGCACTGTCATTGCGCTAACGGAAACGTATACGACATGACACACGCGGAATAATTGCTATGATTTCTATGTGTACATACATACGTGTGTATGCGCTAACGTGACTTTTGTTTTGTTTTTTTCCCACACGCTGCTATTCGCGACTCTTGGCGACCAATTATTAACATATGCCTAACTATATTCTACACGGTAACGTAACGCTACAATATACGATTTTAACGCTCTGTGATTTATGCAGTTATTATTATAAGAAAAACGACTTGAGACGTATACCGTCGTCGTTGATACTCACGCAAACCACTAATGAACAAGACGTGGTGTTCCAGGTAAACCGGTGGCCCACCACACCCGCGTGGCCGGACCTCAACGAAACCGATTATTTCGTGTCCGACACGAATAACCAGTGCCTTTGCACACACAATAACCTTAGCATAAGGCTTATGTTAACTACGTTATTTTTGTTATTACTGTTGACTAATTTATAACGTCCTGCGAGAACACGTGCGAGGTACCCAGCGTGTCGATCGTCCTATGTATGCAATTCGTTTTAATACTATGTGTATACGGGTTGTGATTTAATGTTGTTATATTGTACTGTAATATTATAATATATTTGTATATGCAATATTATTATTTAATGTTAAGATGCTAATGAGAGAGTCGTCGGGCGAACAGTGCTCACGAAAGGTATAATTCTAATGTTCAAATAATATCACGTTTGTCATTTCATCGCGACGGCATGCATATTTATGACGCGCAAGAAACACAACAGATAATCCTCAAGCATATTATTATAGTGCCGGTCTTCGTTTATATTTATGTCGATTCGTAAATAATTATATTCGCATAATATTATCTATAAGGCTATAACCGTAAATGCGCGATTCGTTTTGTTTATACACCGTCCAACTAAAAAAAATATATATAACATGCACCCAATAATAAACCGTCGCACTTTGTATAAAAAGCGCATTGCTAATAAATAAATTGTTAAAGGCTATTAGGCTATTAATATAGAGAGATCAACTATACGTTTAGTTTTTATATTTTTTATAACGATATATTTATTTAATATAATTATGTACGTTTGTTAATCGATATCGTTAATAATATGTTTATATATGTATTGAATACAAAGACAAATTTCAAGTGAATTCTGCAATTTTAAAAAAACATATCTAGGTATATATTCTGATACCGTTCAACGCAATAAACAATAACTACTTGTCGGCTATTTACGCGTGCCCCTTTCGAATGTCATTTCATCGAGATATCGAAATTTGTGATCACCACGACTGAATTTTAGTGCATTGCGATCGGAGAAAACAATTGTATATTCGACGTGGCGAAATATCGCGTGAATGTTTCAACGTCTATCGCCACCCGACAACCCCGCCCACTCCATTATCCTTTTTTTTGTGCAGTACGTTTATAAAACCACGACAAAAACAATGTTTCGCATGTTTACGCATTTGTCTCACCGCCAAAACCCAAAACTAAAGCAACAGGTATACGCACCGCGGTCCCACGTTGCATTGTATCTGCGCGAATGGACACGAATCGTATCACACGATGTACTTAAATATTGTTGTTTTACGACACGTTATATTCCAGCACAGTATTATTAATCAAACACGTGGAACACACCCGGGGCACGGGTGATTCGCGCGTTTAAGTCTTCCTCGTCCGCAATCATTGCATTATACTATTATAAATTCGTTTCCATTTCCGCTGCTGCAGCACACACCATCATGGTATTATTAAACCCCACCACACGTTATGATAACTGTGCGTTGTACGTCGCGCGTCTCATAATAATAATAATAATGTATACAGTTTTATATAATATACACACGTACCAATATAGAATAAATATTGTTAAATTATATTTTCATTTGTTGTACGGAGCCGTACGACGCATATCACTCGTTATATTGTAAATTATATATTATATACATTGTGTGTTGTACTGTAACATATTGTGTTATAACGACATTTGGAGCAATAAATCTCGTATATGCTAACGTGCATCGTTTAATATTTTATTACGTGATTCGTAGCCTAACCATATTTTATGTTCATATAACATATACGTTATTATAATATTTCCTATGACCACATTACATGCATTACCGTGCTCGTTTATGCTTCGTCCGAAGTCATGCAAATCGATAGCGTCGATCACTACTGTGTACAAATCGAGTGACTAACTTATCCGTCGTCTTCCGCATCTGTCTTGGGTTCGATCTACCGCTTATAATGGCTTAATAAATCATGAAATCATGTCCAAATATAATTATATCAAAGGTAGCCTAAAACTTATTTCCACGCTTTTACGAACTACAACCGGATTCGTCTTCGAAATCCTGAGGACACCGAGACGATCAAAGAAGTGGGTAGCCACTGTATGTAGCAACGAAACGTGGCGCAAAGGGTTTTTAAGAAACCACGAAACTTGTATGAGATTTAACCTTCTTCACTCTTTTTTTTCTTTCTTATTTTTTTTTAATTTAATTTTTTTTTTTTTTTTATCTTTCCTTGGCGTTAATAACTTATTTTTGTCATATATCACTATTAACGCTTAAAATACCTGATGCTATATGATGCGGAATTCTACTGCACTATTTTTTTGCTTATTAAAATTAAATGTTTTTTAGAAATACACCCATGACCAAATATAATAACAAATATTTGAACATAATATTATGTTGAACTATGACTATGACCTATTGTTTAATTATAGAACATAATGTATGTATACTAAAATAATTTGTTTTGTTTTAACTTGCTTCTCTAAACATGGTGAATCGCATCCAAGTGGTAATAGTACGACGAGAAATCGATTGTAAAATCGAAAATCACTACTGAAAAAATTCTCATTACACTGTTGTTTTCTGTTTTCAGACACGATTTTAACAACATCGTAGGAAAGAAATGATCAATGAACGAAGTTACCACATCGATGACTTCGGACGACGTTCAAGACAATAACATAAACTTATAATTATTATAGTTTCGGAACACTATTGTTTTATTTTTAATTTAAATCTATTTTATAATTAATTCGCTTTTAACTTTTAACTTTTAATTTTTAAACCTACTATATACAGTAGTGACGTATATTAGAATTTAATAACAAACCGCCTGCTATTATTATTATACCATTTATTATATATTATTAAATCATAATGTATATGTTTAACCTTGCGCATATAAATAGTATTATTTCATTATATTATATTATTTTTAATATTTTACTAGTTTTAATATATACGTATATTTTAATAGCGTCGAGAATCAAAACGAAAAAACACGAATTGTATTCGTAGGTTACATAATACATATTATTATAATATTTAACCAACCATGATGTGTTCTCAAACATCCCAAAGCTTTTATTATACTCTCGTATAAGCACGCGCGACACGACGAATTCCCGCAAACAGAACAAAATCCTCCATAATATACAGTCTACGGCATGTATAAACTGTTAGCGCGTACATTAATATTTAGCCACTATACTATTATTTTACTTATACAAATATTTATACTGACTATATTAATAAATCTTATATTACATACTGTGCCATAATTTTGTTTCTACACTACGGTTTACCTGCAACCATGTTATCCATAATAAGACAGAACTGCGTTGCAATAGCGTAGCAGACAAAATAAAACACGTATTATTCATTCATTTATCCCCCAGATAGTATTCATATTGACTGTTTGAACATAAACTTAAAACATTATTTCCGGATAACTCGAATACTCGCATGTATTGATAAATATAAGCTAATTTATTCAACAATATTACTAGATATTTTTTTCTCCAAATTTACTCTTTTAACACCTTTTTTTGAATAATGATACCCATCTTTACCTAACAAAAATAAGATAAAAAAAAATAGAAAAACGCAATAAATTACCTAAGTCAGTTGATAATAATTATAATCAACATTAACAATATTACAGATTACAATATTTCCTAGGTAACTAAGTGAATTGAATCTACATATATATTTATATAAATTAATTAATGTTTATTCTTTTTGAAAAGTAAACTTTTTTGATGTTGCTACGTTAACTAAAATTTAAAATTTGCCACTGAATCGGCTGGTTTTGAAGAGAGGCCCATTAAAAACTGATCAAATAGACTTTTCTAAGAGTTTTTATGCCTAAAACCTGCTCTGTGATGTCGTCTTTAATTTAAAAAAAAACTAACTGCATAGCTATTGAATAAGTAGTTTTGAAGCCAACCCGTAACAATGTTACCGTTTGTTTCCGCTTTTAGTTTTATACCTATACATAAATAAACTGATCTACCCACCCTCTTTCACTCGGTATCGTATTTTCGAAAGTAATTGTACATGGGTTTTACATTTTAAAATACCACTAGAACAATATTACCCATCCCTTTAACTCGCCCTACCGTGGAGTCTCACCCAACTCTGGAACCATCCTTTTTATAGTTATCGTTAACGATACAATTCAACTTTAATTTCAAATTTTAAAAATCAAAAGTCAATTATAAATCCAATGGCCATCGACAAGGGCTATGTAAATATTTTAGGAGATTACGTATTATTATTATTGTTATTATATTAACGGCTTCACGAAATGGCGGTTTTACAAAACAATAATTTATTTGTCAATATTAATTCTATAATACAATTTATTTAGCACCTACACATTGGTGTACTTGATTTGCCTGTACTAGGCGCCGTGTAGACTAAACCCACAACCAAACATCAATATAATAATCGGGGGAGGGGTAGGGGAGATGATTTCAAGTATATTATATAGATACCAGCAGTGCGAATTGTCCGTCAAAAGAATTTCAGCTTGGTATGTACCGATATGAAGATCATCAGTGACCATCCCATGGGGCAATTTTTGAACGGAAAAGTATTTATTTATCATTTATTTATTATATGATAACACCCTCGAAAGGTAATATAGTATAGGTATTAAATATAATAGGTATGTACAATTTAAAATTAACAATAAGACCGGAATATACTTTTAAAGTTATGGTTAACAATATTATACAATGGAATAAGAAAAGATGATAAATTAAATAATTATTATAAATGAGATTACAAATAGTTAGAAGAATTATTAGTAGCTAACATACATTTTAATTTGATGATGATAATAATAATATTAATGATAATTATATGGTACAACCCCGTTCGACTCTCGTTTTTCCCGCGTTCAGCTCCTGGCACTATGAACGCGGACCATCACGATCCCCCAAACGGTCCCCATCACTGTACGGATCGTTAATTCACAAACGTCTACCGTTCTATGTACGCATAAATAATATTAAAAAAATAATCATAGAATAATATTTGTCAACACAAAAATAGTCTCCGCTCCGATTGAATAGAATTTATATAAACTAGTTATATTCCAGTCTTAACTGCAGAGTGCGTTGTTCTCACGGTTCTTATACACGCGCCTCAGTATTAAGGTCGCCATGATATCATGAGTCATTTTTAAAATGAACAAAAATGAATCGTCAACTTTTTCTCAATCATATTATAATCACACACGATGATATTATGTAATATAATAACAATGGCCGGTGGAATTAACGCCCACCCAAGACCCAAAACGAAAGCATTTATATTTATTAACATTCAACATAAATATATATATATAATATATAAAATAAAAATAATATATATATTTATAATATGTCTGATACCTTCTCCCTTAAAGCATGCTTGTGATGGGATAATGGAGTCCTATTCTACTAATCTACTAAGAATACATAAAGCCAAAAAGCGGGGAAAAAATATAATTTTTTTTTAAATAATACATATAAGCAGTACTTTCATTGATGACATACACAATACACATAATAAAATCAAAATTAGTTGAAGTACAAAAATAAATCAATTTGAGTGTTGATAAAATTAATCCAACAAAGATTCGTAAATGATAGCAGAAAACAAAAGAAATAATATAAAAATATTTAAAAATCGAAACATTACCTATATTTTAATATTATATATTATACACTTATTTTATTGGTCGTTAGCCCTTCATATGGGTTTTTGGTTTGTAATGTTTTTTTTTTACTTTTTAGCAGTAGTGGCTCGTGAGTGAATATTCTGAGGAGACTTTAATTACATACAAAAACGAACAAGAAAAACCTTTTTATTGAAAAAAATTATTACACTAATACTTCATTTAATATTTTTAACTTAATTTAATGATTAAGTTCAATTTGATTTCTTTGTTCGTATGTTAAAGCATTAAAACCACTGGTTAATAAAGATTCTATTACTTGATCTTTTTGCAATTTTTAAAATAAGAAAAAATACTTATAAAAAGGTCAAAAATTATAAATATTAGGTAGATAAATGTATAACAGTTCAGTTATTAAATAATGAATAAACAGTGACTAAAACTAATAAACGGTGGTACGGAAATTATTGTCGTGAACCCAGGTTTAATAGCATATATTATAATACGCGACTTTTGGCCACATTAAACTAAGCTCACACACGGATACCTTATGAAGTTATGACTAAGATGACAGATCCACTCCTATGTCCAACATGCAATACAAACTACTCCGTCAAACAAATCATCATCCTCTGTCCAAACTTCAATGAAACTAGAAAAGATTTCAACATCCCAGACAATCTTCACCATTTTCAATCTATCAAAAGATTATTTTATTTAAAAAGAAATGAATTGTATTATAACATAATATAATTTAAAAATGTAGTACTCTTGTTAATGCTACTAACCTTTGTTCTGTTGAATAAGTTGATACTTCCCCAATAAAGAAAAAAGAAATTTTCACGGCTCTCCAAAAGATGAATTCGTAATTTTTTAGTATATAAGTAATGGGTATTTATTTGGTATACATACAGTAAATATACAATCCTGTATCAAACCTAAACCAATAATACACCCATCCATTAATATTTCAGTGAATCATGTGATTCAAATACTCCTGCAAGCCACCACTTTTATACTATAATATGCCCCCAGGCGCGGATCCAAGACATTTATTTTGGATATGATAAATATATTATCTCCCCCACCCAAAAAAAAAATGAATACAACAAATAACACAATTATTAAATTGTATTAATATTAAAATTAATTTAAATTAAAAACGTATAACCTTCTTGACTTATCACATGCGAATTCGTTCAAAATAATATAGTTTTATTACCCTCCAAACACGACAACTATTAATAAGATAATATTTTAAAAATAAAATGTGAAAATTTGTTAAAAGTTATAATACGTTATAGGGGCTGGTCTAAGAGAGGGGCTCTAGGGGCCGTGATCCCTTTCCAAGCTTTATTAATTTATTATCTACTGGCCGTCATAATAATGTAATAAATTCTCATGTCATGTTAGACAACGGTTGTCCAAATTATTATGTCAAACAGAAATCTGGTCGTTGCGGTAGGCATAGTTGCATACACTACATTTATGCATAAACCAACTGTAGTCGTAGTGATTCGAAAAACAATTCAGTTATATACTTCATTATTTTATTTCGTACTATTTTGTGCCGGAAATTATATTATTTTTAGGAATCGTTCGGAAGGTATAACATATTTTTGTACATTTTCCCCGAACACAGAATACAATCTTAATTCCTATACGAATGAACGATGGAAGAAATTCGCCATCAAGTTTATCGTGATACGTTTCAAAGAGATCATTTAGCCATGAGTAACATTTGCCGCTTTTTCCGGGATCGCGGTTCGTCAGGTTCGTATAATTCCTCCGGATGCGTGCACTCGAATACGTACAAAACTGTACAGGTGCCCAGGGCTATGTATTTGAAAACGGCAATCATTCTTTGTTCTTTTCATTATTTTTACTTTTCTTTTTTCTTCTAATTTTTTCTATTGCGCTGTCCTGCAGTAATAACGTGTTAAGAAAAAAATTGTATTTCAAAGACCCTAATTAAGTTTTATACTACGATTTTCAACAAAAAAAATCATTATTTTTTGTAAAACTAATTTTTGGAAAAATATTGATGATAAAATGTCATATAAGTTATGTCATTTATTTAAAATATTTTTTCAAATTTTTTGAATTGTATGTTAGATCAATATTTTAAATCTGTGATTATATTAAAATTCAGATAATGAAGATAATTACTGGCAAATGGATCATACTATGTATAATTACCAATATTGACAATATTCATTATAATTAATATTTTCAGAAAACTTAAAAAAAAATGTAAACAGTTGATGGATTTTTATTTTAGAACTTTAAGCTCTAAGATATCAGTTCTAGAAGAAAAAAATGAAATGTGCAATTTTATTGCAGCAGATAGATATAGTAATTTTGTTGAAAAAAAAAAAATTAAAAAAATTAAAAATAATGAAAAGAACAAAGGTTATTACAATCGTCAAATAGTTCTGGGACAATCTGTATAAATTGGGTACATAATTGATTGGCAATCGAAAAACAATAGTATTACATAAATAATTAAAACGTAATAAAAGAATTCATTTATCTCCATTATAAGCTGCATGTATGTGACGGAGATGAATGGTTATAAGATATACTTCACATGGAAACTATACAACTATATAACATTATAAGATAAATTTGTTACATATAGTTTGAATACATTTTATCGTATAATAATATATAGAACATTGAAAATTCGTATATATTAAAACCGCGGGCTAACGGACGTGAACTAAAACAAATACGGATTTTCGTCTTTCGTCAGCTATACCGCAGTATTCTACCTGCGGCTGATATATTAATATTATTATAATTTGTGTTTGAAAAAATAAATAGGATGCAAATCGAATGTCTATGAAAAATGCCATCACAGAAACTTTTACGACAACCAGTCGGTAGCTGACAACGGCGGTGTGGACCCGGAGCTCGGTCCGAGAGTTGATATGCGCTGCAAAAACCGCGGAACACCCGGGGTGGACGCCCGCGGAAGTTACGCCCGTATGCGACTACGTGCCGAGGTAAATATTGTGTAAATTTCAATGTTTTAATAGAACTTTTTAGGTCCGATGGATAGTTTTTCATACCCACGAGTCATACGAACATCCACTGCGTGCACTAGAACGACCGTATTATTATGTGTAAATAAATAATTTATTTGAAGTAATAACCCTATTCATCTCTAATTCGGTCCACGTTTAATATTAAGACAATATTTCTTGCAAAATCTAAATGCTAAAAAGTCGTCTATTCGTATTGGATGAACAATTTTTTTCATTTTAACACTACCCTTTCATAAGCACCACCATGCACTATTGCGGTGTCAAAATAGTATGTTGTATGAGAATTCTGCGCGTACAACTCAATGGTGACATTTTATATTACTTTATGACTAAAATGATGAAAACTATTATTTAATTATTTTTAAAAATCATTTAACACCAACAGTGCTGTTGAAAAAAATAAATAAAAAAACCGAATGTTCTTATTTAATGCACAGATCAGGAAAATCACATAGATTACCATGTTTTTTTTTTTTTTTTTGTAACCTGTTCAATGTTCATTCGAAATTATAGGGGAAATTTACCGCACACATCACTGTAGGTATAGTATATCCATATAGCCGGGGTGGCAAACTTGCGGCTCTCATCACAGTCGTATGTGGCTCGCGGCGTCTTATAAACATAAACTAAAATATAATTAATATTATTATGATTTTTAGTTTTTTAATTAATTTTTAAAAATTAATTTTTTTTTTTTTTGTACACAATCAATGCAAAATATTATGTAATTTAATAGTATGTTTAAATCGGCTATAAGCTATCTTTATTGTACTCGGATTAAATTGTATTAAAATTGATAAAATATTAACATTTTGACTATCGATTTAAATCATATTCGTCCATGTGGCTCGCGACTGCAGAGGTGGCTTGAACATGCAAAATTATGTGTGGGTGTTGGCCGGTGGGGTAGTCATCGTTTATGCCAGAGTGGTCTAACCCACGGCCCTCGAAGCCTTTTTTTGGCCCCCTAACAATTAATTATTTTTTTTTTATTAATTAAAAATTAAAATCACAATAATATTTATAAAAAAAATCGTGTAATATGATCGCATAAATTTTACATTTTGTTTTTATACGGTGGGAGTTCCCGGGAGTCACAATAGGACAATCGCCAACATTAAATATTTCTTGTGTAAATTGGCCCGCCAACTACAAAAGGTTGGGCCCTCCTGGTTTATAATATTAACACTTTTTGAAATAAATAAAATTACAAGACTAGTAATACTAATAATAATTTATTATACATTATATCAGATAAATTGTCCATACTTTTCATCCTCGTTGCGCTGCATAAAACGCATAAATATAATATATAGAAACCTAAAAATCCGTTTTTATTATCATGAGTAAATAATAGTATATGATAGCACTAATAAAAGTAATAACTTGACCAAACTGATTTTTTTTTTCTCTGGTAAAATATCAAATCTGCAATGGTAAGTGAAATATTTTAGGGTTGCCCCTGTCAACTAAAACTATCAAACCACCACTGCAGTCGCGACCGTATTCGTGTCAGCCGATGGTTTTTCCGAGGACATCGCCCATTTGCGCCAAAATAAAAAAGGTTTGTTTTTTCCAACAGCCCATTTGCGCCAAATTTACCTGCGTAAACATTTTAAATTAATGATTTGGTTAATTCTTCTCATATTTTAAAGACGTATTTAAAACATATGTCTGTAACGTATAATAAAGTTATTTTTATAAGTCTATAGATTTTAAATTTCCGCGACATGTAAATATAATTATATTAGATAACTCGTCATTAATAAATAAAAAATCTTCGTTTTTAGATGTAATGAAATGTAGATCGTTTAAAGCTCGTGCAACATAATAAAACAGATATAAGACTTGGTTCGTTTATCTTTCGATGCAATAATAATATACGAAGCTTTAAAATTTATAGACTTATAAAAATAAATTTATTATACGTTACAGACACACGTTTTAAATAATTCTTTAAAATATAACAATTAACCAAGTCGTTAATTTAAAAAGTTTACGCAAGTAAATTTGACGCAAATGGGCTGTACCCAAAATGAATTAATTATTTTTTTTCTTTTTTTGGCGCAAATAGGGGAACACCGGTTTCCGAGACCGCGACGACATGATATGACGACGTGTGCTGTATTTTGTGCGCAGGATCCGTCCAAAGCCCCGGGGACGCGAATTCGAGCTGGTGACGACGCGGGGGCGGCGGTGGTCGAGCGCGCGACTAGTTCCGGAGCGCGTTTCGCCGCCCGCGACGGGAATGCGAAATCTAAAGGGACGCGGCGGCAACGGTTGAGCGACACGATCGCGCGGATCGCCAGGATCAACCGCCGCCCGCGGCCCGACGTCAAGCATACGGCCGCGAATGATGGAGGACGGACGCGCGACGGCATGGCCACCTCGGACGGTCGGACGGGACGAGACTGCAGGGACGACCGTCGTGGGCGGTATGATGCGAGAGAGATGGTACCGGGGACACGCGATGGGACGGGACCAATGTCGAGCGGCAGGGTGGCCGGAACGGATCGGCGCGGGTGGTCCGGCGTCGAGCGGATGACGGCCGAAAGGGACGAACCGATCGTGCGCATCGTGGTCAAGGAGCACTGGATCGACGGTCCTTTGGCCGTGCGGCACAGGGACTACAGTGCCGAGACGAGGGACGAGTACGAACGGCAGAGGCCGGACGGCAGGCGACCGTTGAACGACTCGTTCGCGCGGATGGCGATGGAGAAACGCATGCGGTGGAACCTGTCCGGCGACGAGGACCATGTCGAAATACAGGCGTACAAAGCAGATGTTCGTCGAGCAACGCCGCCGGGACGTACCGTCGTCGCGTAGAAAACATAAACGTCGCGACGTACACCTACTTGGCGAGGCAAATGTACCCACCCACACAATATTGTGAGCACAGAGCAACTTACTACTACCAACCCCCACCGTTAGATCACAGTTGTGATGTTTGTTAAAACGTTTTGTTGTTTTGAATACCCCAAAGCGGTTTTTTGTAACGTTTGAAACGATCGAATTCGATGATTGGGAGAAAAATTACAAGTTCCCATAATTATTTATACCACCGCTATTTATTGTTTTGTTTATAACATGGAAATATAAAAGATTTAATTTCGAATAATAAATTGTATTTAATTACACTCATAGATTATTATAATGGCGGAACGATTTGCCGCAAATTACTCTCGGTGCTGCGGTTAATCACTACCCGTTGCCGTTTCTAGCCAGTTGGCCCTAGCAGCGTTGTACATGCTTACATATTTACCGACGTATTTGACCATCTTCGGTCAACTCCTAAAACAAACCAATATGTAGGGCTAATGGCTAAAAAACTAGCCAATTAAAAAACTAAATACATTCTTATAATTATTTTACCATATACTTATTACGTATTCTTTTAGATTCTGAACGAAGTAATGGAATCTATTGGTATGTTTTTTTTTTTGTGCGTCTATCACATTTTGGGACAGTAAAAATGCTTCGATTTTCTATAACAGTAACTTTTCTGAAAGCAAAATGAATGTAGATGGTACCTGAGCAAATCAAAAATCAAACTTTTTCAATACTTTTTAAAAGCGTCAAACAAAATTACGAAAAAACGGGAATTTTTAAATTTAATACAAGGTTTATTATAATTTATAAGTTTTACATATCGCAACTAAAAAAAATTGGAAATCGTTTCACTTAAATGCATAGGCGTAAGGCGTAACTAAGATTAAAATTTTAGGGGGACTACAGCCTTGAGCCCTCACCAAAACTGTAAACTAAAAATAACCTATGGGAGTCCACCCCCCCCCTACACAATCGTACATTAATTACCAATATATATTTTTTTTTTTACCTGTAATACAAGAATGACATAGAAAAATGCCACTACCTACTCAAATAATGTTTATAAGCCTATAAAGTTCAAATTCGTATAAAATATGTTAAAATCACGATAACTTGCAAGTTATTTTGTCGTTAAAAATTCATAATTTTTTTTTTTTTATTTATACTTAAGGTTCAAAACTTTAACACTAGGTTGTCCATAAGTTACGCTTCATAAAACTATAAAAACAATTCTAACGGACTTTAAGAAAAAATGTTTATGACTGTTTGAAATTTAAATTTTTACGAAATTGTATAAAATATCAATTTATACTCAAACGATTTTAAATATTTGATATAATTAAAAAAATATAAGTCGCAGAAACTGTTATCAGCTGTCAAGATTGATATTTCCTTTTAAGTATTTTTTTTTTTTAAATATAATGATTTTTAAGCTATTTATAGGCATTTTAAATATTCGATTTTTTACATTTTTTTCTTATAATCGTTGCTAAAAAGAAATTGGCTCGTACAAAATACTTGAAAATTTAATAGAAGATTTTACAGAAGTTGTTGTTGTCATTTAAAAATTATTGAAATCCATACGCACAATCATTTTTTATAAGCATTTGAAAAGCAAATATTGACATAATATATTATATATTATAACTATTCTAGACCAATATAACATATCATCTCCGTTCAGAATCGTTATTCGTGTATAATGATACCCATCATTGCATTCAAATTTAACAAATCCATTGTAATGAGTAATAATGACCTATCCTATGAAAGAGGTCCACTCCACCCCCTACTGTACAACATAGCTAGGCCCATCAGATTCTTTTTTTTTTTTACAGTTCTCTAGTACCAAGCAGCGATTTATACAAACTTAGAAAAATATTTTTAATTTAGAATTGTATAAATCGTGTCTGAAATATGTATATAAAAATCACGTTTTAACAGTTAATACAGATATATATATATAAAAATATTTTTTTTATAAAAATTTATTTACCATCAACTATACAACCCTATGTGTATACCATATATATATACATGTAAATATGTATACTATTGCTAACTTGTAGTATCTATGGTACAATGATTGAACTTAACGATGTACTTTGCAATTCATTTTTTTACATATACACCAATACATACACACAAGAACACATTAACGGTGAAGAGAAAATAGCCCGTTTTTATGGATATGCAAAATTTTAAATATTTTGGTATATAACTACAAAAGTATAAAAAACTTGAAATTTATTCTTAAATCTTTATTAATTATACACATACATTATGTATTAATATATAATTTTATAAAATCCCTACAGTTTAACCTAAAACATGAAAGGTTATAGGGAGACAAGAGCCAAAAGTCAGACTTACATAAAAAAGCTAAATAAAAACACTGATAAATATAAAAAAAATCATCAGGAGAACATAACTATAGGTATAGTTGTTGTTGTTTTATAAACATATAAAGAAAAGAGAAAAACAATTTAACTAAATTACAAGTGCAAAACAGAAACAACTGACTTCGCAACATCTTCCTTCTAAAAATCTATTATTATTAATTCAAGTACAGAAAAACAAAAATTCCTGTGCTAAAATGTACGTCTTAATACATAATTGGCTCTAGTCAGAAAAACTAATTAATACCACAAACAAAATACAAAACCATTAAATGATGGTTATCACTTATTTTTGGTTTAAATAAAAAAAATTGACAAAGTAAAATGGAAATTATATATTAAGTAAAATAAAAACTGTTTTGATACAATATTAAGTTTTTCAATTTCATATTGCTGTAATGTGCCATAAAAATACAATAGTGTTCTTAATAGTATAATATTTATAATAAAATAATATTATCTTATTCACAAAAGTAATTTACATTCTATATGTATATATAATTTTAGGACTACAATAATAAACAAAAACGTAGTTAAAATGTTCTCAAAACATTAGTTTCAAAAATGATTAGGTAAAATTAAATGCAATAGTTGACTGCATAAATACATATATTTTTAATTAATTATACTGTATTTCTACAATACTCAATAATGCATGTACTTAAGTATCTGTGTATAATGCAAGGGTCTATAGGGCAATTAGGATTTACTTCCGATATTAAGGACAGTCTTATACTTAAAGTAAAATATGTATTCATTACAGCTATCTAAAAATGTATTGAAATACTATACCATACACATTTATATCTAGACATAAAAGTGTAGATACACATATTTAAATTTTATTCCTAATTACCTCGTCCAAAATATCAAAAAGTGAATAGTTTCCATGTTGTTTGATACCATTAAAATTCAATATTTCTTCATAAGGAAAAGTTATTATTATAATTACCTTTCTGTTTTCTTTTAATTTTCATGGAATAAAAAAAAAATGTAACTATTTAAAGACAAATTAATATTTTAAAAAAAAAATTATTTTTATTTAATATAATGAATTTCATTTCATACACAAGTAGATGATAAGTATTAAAAGTAAATTACAAATTATTGAAATAAATTGGATTTGCAGAACCCAAACCAAAACTATTGAGGTTTGTGATAATAGACATTATACACAATGGTAACATTAACAATGTTTACATGAATGCCTGATTTCTTGTTACATAAAATCCATAATCAATACATTAGTCCAGAATTAAGTCAATACCTAGCCCAGCACCAGGATGAGCTAGTTTTATAAAAAAAATTATGTAGATATTTTGTTAAAATAAACGGGTACCAAAATCATGATAATAACTATCAGAATAGATTTAAGTATTAAATATTTTTCTTAACGCTAAACTTAATAAACACTAAATTATTAGCATTTTGATTCGTATCTTACGGGCTTGAGGAAACTTTTTTCTCCTCCGTTAGAGCAGGTTTAACGGATTCAGTGTCTGATTCTTTGCTCTAAAATTACATAATAAAATGAATTGAATTAATATGAACAAGTTAAACTATCAAAAAATGTTACCTCATCTTTCTTCTCTTCTTCAGCTGAAGAATTTCCATTTTCAATTTTTTCTTCGGTTTTGGAATCTATTTCTTCCTCAGTAGAACTGCCACCTTTATCAGCTTTAGAATCAACATCGTTTTCAGCAATACCGTTCTCTTCAGCTGATACAACTTCTTCACTTTCTTCTTTTGCAACCTTTGGTCTTCCTCGTTTTCCTAAAAGAAATTTTAATTGATAAATTAATTGATGAAACATAATTCAAGATGAATTGTAAGTTAACAATGAATTTTAAATCAACAATTACCTCCTTTTACTGACGGTGTTTTTTTCTCTTTTTTTGGAGGAGGTTCATTTTTTAACTTTGAAGCTGCAGTTGAACCTCTTGTGGATGATCTGGTCGTTCTCCTCCCATCAACTTCGTCAGAATTAACCAATCCCTAAACAATTGATTTAACATAAATATTATATATTTTGTCTTGATGAAAAATTCAAACATTTAAAGATAACATACTGCTAGGCAGATAATTAAATACCTTAGTAATCAACTCAGCCTCGGCAGCCATAACATCTAAAACATTTGATCGTTTTCCTCCACTAGTGCGTTTACGTCCTCGTTTTTCACCCTCCTAAAATACAAAAAATAATACATGATTAAAAAGAATTTCTATCATCTAAATTTGTCATTTTAAAAACTGTTAATTGAGAAAAAAATGTATTTTCAATCAATTAATTACCCTGTATCCCTTTTACAATGTAAGACTGTGGCAAAAATATATTCTGTAAACCTATTATAAAATAATGAACTATATTATAATCAACATATTGTGTTAATTGGGATACAGATAAATTTAACAGTTGGTAACCTTCGATTACAGAATTACACCTTACAATAATTCTATCAATATTACAACTATGCTTTCCAGTTTCCACAACCATCCTCCTAAGATAAACGGTAGGCGCATACTTAATTGAATGAATGATTCAACATAAAAATAATTGTTATTATAGTGATTACTGCTGTTGGAGAGTTGGTTAGGTTAGGTAGCAGAGATGATTGCCGACCCCGTAAACCGGTGATGGTTATCATTGAAAAGATAAGTCGTAAAATCAAAAAACCGTGTGAAGGCAATGAAAATGTTGAGAACTTCTGTGGCACGCGGATGACGTGAACATTTTAACGGAAAGGGAAAAAAATTACGAAAAAAAAAAAAAAAAAAAACCCCCCACTAGGCGGTGGTAAGGTGGTGAAGGGGTACCAAGAATAGCCGTTGGAGAGAAATGTTGAAAATACGTAACGGTCGCGTGCCGTAACGAGCAGAAGCGCATTTTGGCGGGAAAACGGAGGCGCAGTGATGCAACGCGTACAATAATAATATTCGTCGACGTCCCCTTACTCTCGCCGCCCCGCCACACACAATCCACTACTCCGCGGTCGTTTAAAGCGTAACCGACGCGCGGCGAGTTTACGTGCGAACGACGGCGATGGGGCTAGGGGGAGGGGAGGCAGACGAGCGGTACTTGTGCGTGCGCGCGAAGGTGCCCAAGCGATTCGTTTTGTGAGCGTATCCCGCAAAAAAGACGCGCACGCACACGCATACCGCGACGGACGAAAACCGCGAAAAAAGCTGATCGGCGTCGTACGGTGCGTGCGCGTTTGGACAACGTCGGTGACGACACAGCAGAAAACGGGTAGAGGGGGGGGGGAGTGGAATAATAATGGCGGCGGCGGACAAGCGGGAGGGTGTCCGACGACCGGCGGGAGGAGGGTGTGGGTAAGGATGCACAATTTTTTTTTTTTTTATTTATTTCATATTCTCTCCGCGTCGTACTAGAAAACGGGTGAGCGTCACCACGAGCGCCGCAGGGGGGGGGCGAAGGAGGGAAACGACGGGGAAAAAAAAATCCGTTGACGGCCGGTAACGCGCGCGCTTCGTCTCCAACAGCCGACGGCGCAATGGCGCGCGGCACAGCGGTTTGGCGGCAAAATGAACGAAAAACGCGCGCCCGCGGCAAACGGCCGACGAGCGTACGAAAAACGTCGGTGGACCATACAGGACACGACGAACGACGCGTAAAAACATGTGCGCGAATAAAAATAATATTTACGCGGGCGCACACGGTAAAGTACACTATTAGGCACAGGTAGTACGCAATGCGTGTGCGCGTAAGTACGTGTATTATGTGTGCATGTGTGTACCTGAACGGCTAGGTTGTTTTCGGCAACTGCTTCGGACATAGCGGATTAGAATGGACGGCGACGGCAACGATGCGGCAGAACAGCGGCAATAATGATCCAAGTGAACCGTTGTTGTTGTTTTTGTTTACAACGATTTCTCGCGGTCGTAGATAGTGGATGGCTCGACGACGACGTGACGACAGTGAACTGTTTGCGTACTGCGGTTGGCAACACGAAATGCTAGCGGAATGTTTTATGGTGCGAGCGTATCGACAACACGATGGCGACGTGTGTGCACTTCGGAAAAAAAAAAACGAAACACGAAGACCGGCGGTAGCAGTTGTTTGTTTATACGAAGACGGCACGAGTGTGTTGGGTTTGTAACGAATTATAATGCGGCGGTGGCGGCAACAGTGGCCGGCGGTGAGTGGGACACGATCGTATCCGACGCGCACCGAGTGTGGTGATCCGGACCGCACGACTAGATGGCGTTTCGATTGCCGCGAGTTCGCGTTGTTGACACCACAACAGTCCTATTTGTTCGATTCCGAATATTATATTATTATTGTTGGATATTATAATAATCGTCGTCTCACGTCGACACTGCTAAGGCCTAGGATTCGGGATTTAAAATATTGTTGGGTCCCGGCCCTCGGGATCAAACTTTTTACGGGGGGCGTCTTCGGGAATAGATCGGAGGTTTACTAATTATTATTCTAGAACTATACAAAACAATGGGCATTGCACTTTGCAGTAAGACATAATATGTTCTCGCTTTTACATTCGGAAATTCTCAACCATAACATCCATTAATACAATACAGTTATAAATTATTTGCCTTGGATTCTTTTTTTTTTATTTTGCTCAATTTTTATCCTCTTAGATTAACATCATTTATCTCAACAGTTGCAGATATTTAGTTAATATATATCTGTTGAAAATTGAAAAAATAAATTGGATTTAAATCAAGTTATACTGACTGTGTAAACTAATTTAATCTTAATGTTATTGATTTATCATTACAAAAATTGATTCTTATAAACTTATAATTCTATAAATTAAATTTTTTTCAGAGTTCTATGAAAATAGTCATCGGGTAATGTAAAAGCTTACATTATGATCTTATAGGTACATGTTAATTAATCGTTATTTTTTGTATGTGTATTATTATTGTATATTATTAATTTAAATATTACGCAGTATAATTATATTTAAAATATAAAACCACAAATGTTATTTTTCTATTCAATCGTTATTGATTAAAAAAAAACTAACTGACAACTGCATAAGGACCCTATGCATGTGTAATATTATTGTGATAGTGAAAAAAAAAAAATTTTATATTTCATATGATAACATATTTTGTAGCTTTATATTGTTTGCTAAATGCAACAGCTATTATTCAAGCACGGTTTTATAAAGGTGAAAACACGGGCATTTCGAATAAAATAATAAAATAATCAATGAGATTGGAATATAGTTGTATGGAATTGGAGCTATAACCTTAATATAACCTAACCTATACTAACCACAAAGGTATCACAGCAGGTCGTCATGCGTTGGTACATTTTCTATGGTTATACCAATAATCCGACCTAATCTGATCTGCATTCGTCTGCACTGCAGGGACACATTATTACCAAAACGTGCATTTGATGAATGATTTAATAACGTCTGATTTTATTTTACATTTTAAATATTTTATTTTGTGACTTTCTTGCATGTGCTATATATTATTATGGTAATCTATACTCTATCCAGCAAGGCAGCGAGAGAACGCGCCGGATTTGCACATGTATAGTAATAGTATGGTCTCGGTGGGCACGTACGCGTATGTCTGTGCGACCACGGACCAATTACTTCCATAAAAACCTACATTTTATTTTATTTAAATTTTTAATAGTGGATTTAACAATCAAGACTATTAGCCCCCATGTGCTTGTTGTGTTATTTGGTTGGGGCACATCAGGGTTTTTGTGCATGTGTAGACCTCGTGTTTGGAACAGTTAGGTAGATGGTGGTGGCAGGTTTTTTTTCTCTCTGGACGGTTGCGCGGTAGTGAAGAAAACGAAATCGATGGCGACCATGGGTAAAAACTTAAATAATTTAATAAACGGCAATCATCATTTTGAGATAATATTATTCATTATACATATTTAATTTATTCATCATAAGAATAATTATCATGGTCGACTGCAGCATCTTCGAATTCTTCTGGGTATATTATACTACGTCATTATGTTATTACAAAAATATATTTTTGAAATTCTCACATTTATTAATCTAATATTAAAATGAATTACAAATAGTTTCTATAAATAAGATTTCAGATAATATATATGATCAGACGTTAATCATATATGAAAAAGCAATGAGATCTATATTTTTAAAAGTGTTTTTTAATTTTTCAGACTGACATTAGCAGTATGCCAGCATATAAAATTGTAATCGTCTATTAATCGATGACCAAAATGTTTTGTCATATGCAGGGCTGGCGTGAGAGCAAGGCAACTCAGGCAGTTAAAAAATGCGCCAAAATTACTTTTTAAAATTTTACACATTTTTGTCAGTATTTCACAGTAATATTATTTTTAAAAATATAAAATACTTATAATTTCGTACTGAAATACTGTTAATCATGGTTTTTTTGTTTAGCCATAGATTAAAAAATTATAAGTTTATTTTAAGTAGAGCATATTATATAATTTTTTGTTGTATCAAAAAGGCGCCAATTGGCATTTTGGCCTAGGGCATCATTTATAGCCTTACACCGACCCTGCAGGTCATATGGTTAATGATTAAAAATTTAAAACAAACTTCATGGACGATACTTAACATGTAATATTTTATATGTTTTATAAAAAATAAATTAATAATAGATGCATTATATTTATATAGAACTATACCTACCCACTTATCAAGTATTGTTGTGTTGTTGCAGGAATCTTGCGTCGATGTATCGAAATATTTTTCAGGACTTGAATCTTCATTTACTCCGACTTTTATGTGAACAAAAAAAGGTAAATGCATACATTCTGTATACTATATAGTATTATATTACTTATAATATGTACATATTTTTCGATACTTGCAGACTGCAGTTGGTGGGATGGGCAATGGCTTATTGTATATTAAAAATTTAGAATTGTAACAATATTCTATACTTCTATAGGTACCTACATAGAAGTAAACATGGATATTTGAATAAGATAAATTTACATATAGCTTGACCCTAAATGTCATAACGATTGAATGTGAAACAATTACATATTTCGTTTGAATAGGCTATTGTGTCAGGCTGGTGATAAACTTAAGCCTAAAAATTTTTCTTTACTCTATAGTTCAATACGACTATACATGTCACATGAATATACTATATTACACAAAATATTGAAACTAAGTAAATATAATTCTAGCTGAATTACCGGCTTTACCCGTGTGTAGTTTTCGCTTTCCTTGAATTAAATTCTTTAATCAACACACGTTATTGTTTTAAAGAAGAAAAAAAATTTTATTAAATTTAATCAAATTCTAAGTAGTATAAAAGAAGCTGAATCCTTTAGTAGATTTAAGCAATTTACCTTTCTATTTATACAGTATAGTCGACAGTGAAGAATCAGTACATTTCCCTACAGTTTTAAAATTTACAAATACCATCCGGTACGCATCCACATAAAATATCACTAAATTATATTATTAAGAAATTTGAATTCTCTTAAATTATATAATGTATCTCGGCTCCGTGTCACGTTTCTCACAAAAAAAATCAAAGTTGAAACGTTCACAGGATGTGGATGCTAAGGGAGAAAAAATATTTTTACCAAAAATTCCATTGTACCCCAACAATATTTCAGTTGAATTCAGAAGAGTTCAGTTTCCAATAAAAGTTTGTTTTGCAATGACAATAAATAAAACGCAGTGTCAGACATTAACTCATCGCGGAGTAGTTTTGAAAAATAACGATTTCTCATGCATGGACAATTGTATGTAGTATTTTCTAGAATTGGAAAACCTGAACATTTATACGCATATCCACCACAAAATTAAACTTAAAATGTGGTATATCAAAAGGTTTTGTCTTAAGTTGTACATATCATTAATTAAGTTAAATTTACATAAATATTACATGGTTATTTTTTATAATGTAATAATATTAAAACTACCTATTATATAATTTTGTAGTTTATAATTTCGAACAGTGTTTATTTACGACAAGGTACGTAAATTATTATAACTGAAATAACGAATAAAATGAAATCGTAAATAATAAATCACTCGTAGTAATATTTGGTTCAATCTTGTAAAAAAAAAATCGTCAAATTACCACTTATATTCTCACTAAAAACAGTAACCTTTAAATACAATACTCTTTTCCCTTCCTTCGAACAAAAAAAAATGAAAAATCGGGTGACGTGGTGATACTAAAGAGGGTATTTGAAACAACTAAATGAAAAAAAAATAGTAAAAAAAGTTAAATAGTGTTGTCACAAAATTGGAACATAAATAAGCTTGTTCTTTTATGTATATAAATAAAAATCAATAGCGTACCAGTTATTATCAGTGGTTGAATTGGAAAGAAAAATAAGAACGGGCTCTTGAGTATAATTGTGTATGTGCCATGTGCGTTCCAAAGTGACCAAAACATATGAATATAAAAGTAACCATCAGAATAAAATAAAGGGGCACGCTATAATACGGAGAAAAATTAAGAATGTAGTTCTGCTCCCTGATGACCCCCCTCAATTAAACCACTGGTTATTATACACGTATGCAGGTGAACTTCAACTATAAAAGCTGCGAAGTGTTTTATACAAATTATTATTAAATACTTTTTTTTAAGTATATTTTTCCACCAAATCCGTCAATTATAAAGTCACAATTTATTATAAAATGACATTACAATAAATCCTCTTAGATGCTTAAATATAGTTGCCAAATTTTTGAGTTTATACTTATAACAATAAAATAACTTGTACCGTATCACATCAAGTCGAACATATAAACACATTAGACTATACAAAGAAATAAATATTTTATTATAGTCTGTAGTATAAGTATAATACATTTTAGGTATCCGTTCAAACGAAAAAATAGCAATAAATACAGAAGCAAGATAGGAATAGAAAACTTTATTAGTATCTAGATCTATCATATACATAAAAAAAATTTTATTTTGCTTATAATATTGTATTTTTTAACAAAAATAGAATGACGCAACATTTGTCGTGCTTAAAAATGCAGTTATCGCTCTACAGGTATACTCAGAACCGAACTAAGGAGTAGAGCCGCCCTGAAGCAATAAAGGTATATTTAGTACTTAGGTACTTCCACAGATAGCAATATCTGTGGACACTTCTTATAATATGTTTTATTGTATTTCATGTAATACTATATATGAAAATATAATACTGTAATACTATATGTGACTGTCCAAAATTAATAGAGCGTTTAAATTATAAAATTAATCTTCCTGATGCAAGATATAGACACATATTTTATTTATGCTGTATTTCAAAAAATGACCTTTCTTCATCTCTTTCTTATATTTTTATGTCAGCCGCGAATAGCACAAATTATATAGATTTCTATCATACAACACTTTCGGATCTAAATAAATTATTATAATGTACACATGATAATTTATTTATCATATTGATTCGTAGATTTAAATATATTTTTGTATGTAATTTATTGTATACACTTACCATCATATTTATAATTAATTGTTTTTTTATTTTTATTATTATTAAAAAGAATAATTACAATCTACACCACATTTCTATACGATAAATAATTTTGATACAGATATTTACATAGCGAGACTGACAGATAAATGAGTGCACTCAGTAGTGCCACAGCCACCCGATAAATTAAATTAAGTGATCTCTAGGCCAGAAGTTATAATTGTTGTAACTTTTTATTTTAAATGTTATATGGAAGTTGGAATTTTTATTTCCGCAATACTTATTGCCATTAAAAAAATCGGAAATTGTTTTGACAAAATTTTTTTATAAGGCCATTAAATTTAAATTGTCATGAAATATGTCAAAATCGCGATAATTTGCATGTTATTTTGTAGTTGAAAATTCATAAAGTTATTACTATTTATATTTAAGATTCAAAATTTTAACACAAGGTTATCCATAAGTTTTTCTTTAAATAATTATAAAAAAATTTTAAAACTGAAATTCAAACTTTTACGAAATTGCATAAAATAACAATTTCAAGAAACAATTTTAAATATTTGTTATTATTCAAAAAGTATAAGTCGTTTTACCAGTTATTTAGATTGGCATTTTCTTTAAACAGTATTTTTTTCAAATTTTAAGCTATTTATAGGCATTTAAAATATTCGATTTTTTTTTTTTTTTATTTTAAGTATAGATAAAAAAATTTTTTTGAGACCAAATACTTGAAAATTTAATAGAAGATAATAGATTTGTTTAGAAGTGATTAGTGTTATTTTTAATTCGATCCCAATATTATCTGACACCATTCTAAATATTGTAAAACAAATATCACTTGTCACTTTAAACAAAATAATTTTAAATTATAATTTGCTTTAATATTATCATATGAGTTTCTAAATCCCATTTCATAATTTTTGCTTATAAATTATAATCATCAAATTTTATCACTACGTTTTAAACTAAATCAACAGTTCTTTTTAAATCAATTAGTATTTTCTGTAATTGATTAGTGATTACACAGTGAAAGACAATATGAAAATAGAAACTGGAAAATTGAAAACCGTTTTTCACCTAAAAAAAATTAAGTTGGCTTAATATGATATACTTCTAATACGTCATGTAAAGCTACTTAAAATCATAGTAATATAACTAATATTTGTTAATACTTTCACAATATACAATTCATATTCATTATTCAGTATATGTAGGAAAAAAAAGTTCAAGAGGGGATCTATTCCCATTTCATCACCCCCGTAAATAGACCACTGCCAGCACTACCTATAGGGATGACACCAAATGTGTTATCAATGACATTTAGAAAATACTTTCGCTGCAGCATCCTTACTTTTGAGCAGTTCCTGTTCCATAATTTCTATCTCGTCTTTGCCGTCTCGACCCGAATTCAACATGAACGGCAACTTGAAGCAGGCGATGGTCAAGCGCAAAAGTAGCCATCCAGAAATCACTAGACCCGTGTACATGATTCCGGCGTACAGCATGACGGTAAAATTGATTTCGATCACCTGGTTTTTCATGGTTATTTTTTGGCAATTTATCGCGATTTGACACGATGAACGTGAAACAACGGGTTTGCTGTTGATCAAAAGCAATTATTGGGTGTTATTCGATGATTGTTCGAGCGGTGTACAAACAGCGGCGGCGGTGTTGCACTATAATGTGGTAGTAGCGATGGGAATAATTGAATGATAAGTAATCGAAAAAAAAGTTGGGTAATACGCGTTTCAACGACGATTTGACCAGCTGTTCGAAGCGCTTGTAACAATAGTTCGAGGTTCGCTAGTTTATTATGCTTAGGTACGTCAAACTTTTAAATCGATATACTTACGTTTTTTATAAATATATACGTGCGATAGTGTGATTACTAAATTATTCAATAGTATTTATTGATAGTAACGGTGGATGGCATAATTTGCGTAAAAATTCTAAGTTTCACATGTATTATACATATATAATGTATCTATATCAAATTATATGTCAATACGGCGTTGAGGTGCGCAATCTGTTTTTATGTGCAGACATATATACATCACACACGCACATCAGAGACATATTATATTTATTGACTTGTAGTTAAGGGGTGTGCATAATGTAAAAAATTCTTATACTGAGGGCTAAGACCAACGGTGCACCGTAACTCCGCATGCATCGCGGCCATTTTATAATATATCACCTAAACTCCGCATATAAGATTTTTTTTTTACACCTTAACTCAGCACATAATTTTTTTCTTAACCACCCTAACTCCACACATATTTTTTTTATTGTTTAAATACAATATTTTATGTTATTAAAAAAAAAAAACATTTATATCAATTAAATTAAATTTATTTTTTAAACTAAAAACTAATTATCTAAGAAAAATAATAATAATTAACACAATTTACAATAAATTTAATATGTCATTATAATGTAAATTAAAACTAAATATCATTAAATGTTATTAAATGATGCTAAACTTTTTACAAAATTATACCTATCAATTTGGCCGTCGTTTTATAATTCTATTTTTTTATTTATAAATTCCATATTGATTTTTGTTTACTTATAATAATCCTACTTTCATTATTATTAGCAGAATTCATTCGTATATAAGAATCCGTCTGTACCTATAGCTAATTCATTTTAGTGAAGACTAATTTTAATGAAGATTGGATGTACTGAAGTAAATAAATTACCAAATTTGGCATGAACAGACTCATATGCAGTTGTTTGTAGTTCTCTCCAGTGTTGCTTCTTTTTTGGCCCAAATATAGGGTGGAAATGTTGCATCGGTTTTTGCGATGTTTTTTCTAAGTGATAATTTTTTTTAATTCGTGCATCCTTGTATTATTTATTTCCTTAGATATTTCAATCAATTTTATTCCTTGCGGACTTTCGGTGTTAAAAATATTTTTAGAATACGGAGCTACGGTGCATCCAAGACCAAGGCCATTTGTTATATCGTATTAAATTATTTATCATTAACTGAAGTTGAAAATCAAACTTCTTTTTTCGTTTTCGTTTTAAAACGGTCTTATTGCGTTTTATTTACGAGACAAGTGCTAACAATTTTGAATTTTGATACCATAGATAAATGTTTTAATTAATCATTACTAAGTACCTAATAATCATATTATAAATATTATATTATATTAAGTAATATTATTGAAATATTTATCGACTTAGAATAAATACATTATTGTTTTATTTTATCAGTTTATCACACATGATACAGCATTCACACCAATACACCATACTCTAATAGTCTTGCAATATCATGCAATAACACAATCATATCACATTTTCATCATTATATTAATAATTTGTGTATTTATATAAAACAAATATTCACAGTGTTATTATTATAAACTAATATAATAATATAGTAATAATGAGCATTGAACAATAATATATATATATATAATATTTAAAAAGACGTGAAAAATAAAATAAACTTTATTTAAAAACCTTTATTTTAAAAAATTCAAGTTAGGTATACTATACGTTAGGATTTGTAACCTATATTTTTTTATTCGCCTAAATAAGAAAATAGCTAGTTAACTATAACATAATAATCGATAGACGATAATATATATTAGTAATATTACTAGAAAAAAAATATATAGTGACAATAAATAATACATATCTATTCAGAAAAATCAGAACTAAAATTCATATTATTTATTATTATTAAGATATTATAAGGCGATATTCATGATTAGATAACTATAATCAACTTGGTACAACGGTACTCATCAAAATTAAAATATTTTTCTTCTTACGAAAGTACGAAAAATTTAGGTACACTATTTATTCATAGTATCCATTATATTTTATCTACATATAGATTAAATACATAACTATATTAGTATAGGTACTATAATATATTAATATGAATAAAATTGCTATAAAATAGCTTCAAACAAAATAAAAGAAAACAAATTACCTACATTAAACCGATGAAAAGCCCTGGAGCTATAAAAATAAATGCCAACAGTATAGATCTGGTTTTCTTAAAAAAAATTTAAGTGCACCTGTTCTTAATTAAGAACTCTATTACTGGATAGCCTCATTTACCAGGCAAATTCTGTCACTATAAATTATTTATTATACATATTTTTCACAATTGTTTGTTATGTTTATTACATAATACAAATTGCAAATTTATTAATAAAAAAAAATTTCCCAAAACTTAAAACTAATAAGGTTAAACTACCCTTCAAGTTAAGGGCTTTATGTGGGGATTTCGTAGTTTCTTGTCATCTTTGATATACTTTCATATAACTTCTATTACATCTGTTCCCCTCGGGATAGGTACATTTTAAAATAGGTATATTTTCCGTTATTCAATGTAATAATAGTTGGTTGAGATAGATTCCAATAATAATATAAATTCCATATAACTTGAAAGCGGCAGCTGTGTTACCAGCGGTCTAAAATTATGTTGAGGCGTCTCGCGAACAATATTAGCAATTTTAAACTCTGCAGATTTTTATTTTTCAGATCCATAATCCGAATAAAATTATAAGACAATCGGTCTTAACCTCATCACGTGGTTATTAATAATAATCATACCTTTATTTTTACCTATTGCGGTTCGGTTCAACGGAAGAAAAACTTACGGCTAAAGGCCTAAAGATGAACGACTATTTTTATCTTGGCCACGAGGTTATCTCTGCAGTTATATAGTGACTATGAATATGACATGTATAAGATGTAAGACGCGTGCCTTTAGTATTTCCATTTGAAATTTCGGGTTTTCGACGGATTGGTGAAACATTATAATTACAAGTTATACGATACAACGATTTTAGTTTTTATACCATTCGAAAATTGGTTAAATGATTGATCTCCATTTTTCCAGTTCTCTTATAAGCTGCTCTGCTTCCTACAACCAAAACGGCTTAACTACAGCCAAAATGCAATAAAAATAGCAAATATATTTTGTAAATATATATTACTAAATATAGGGCTATATACAGGGACTTTTAGGAGTAGGTATGTTTTTCAATAATCATTCAAAAAATATATAGCTAAATAATATGGAAATTTGTTTCAGAGCAATACGAATTTACATTTAACATTTATAATTGTATATTTTGATATATATATAGTGTAATTTTTTAAATATTTTCATAGATAAAATAACATTTTTAAATAAAATTATTGGACCTAGGATATTAGTGTCTGATGATTTTATTTAATAAAATAAATATGGAAAATTAGTGTTTCCTTGCTGAGGTAATGCTCAAGTTAATTACTAATTAGTAATGTACTAATTTAAAAAATATACAAATATAATTAATTTTAAAAAAATTACAATTTTCTTTGTTTTAGAAATGCCGAGTACAACTCCTAGTCACGACGTTTAGCATAATATTATATTGGGAACAGAAATTCCAGTTGGAAAAAAGCCTCGTTTAATATTATGAAAAATTGTATTGTTTATTTTATGAAAAAAAAGTTCGTTTTTGCTTCTTTTTTTTTTACCGTGCACTTGGTTGCACTGCTGTTGGTCCATAACTGTATTAATTATTGACGATCAAGGTGATAGGAAATTGCTGAATGTATTCACTACTCCGTACAATAACAATAACATTATTATCAAATACAAAAACACCACGTAGGTGAATTCGATTATCTCTTCGAATACTTTACCCAGGCTAAATCTATGTACTAAACGTGAAACGTTGCGAGTTCGTTCTTGTTGTCACTTGTCACTTGAACTGTTGCCAATTATGTAATTTGTGCGGTCGGTCATTGAGCCGTCAATGGACGTGTTTGCATAAATCAATACGTTTAATACAATATTACAATCCCGGCGTAATAAATTCGTTGTTGAAAACGTCTGGATATGTTACGTTCACCCCGGACCCGTTAATCTCTATCTAGCAGATCGTCAAAGAACTATAATAATGATACCACTGCGAATCTTATCAATGATGTTGATATGAATTTTTTATTTGGTGATGTAATGAATTTGAATTTAGTTCTTTATCATAGTACGTACTTGTTCGTATCTTTATTCTTTAGGCTTCTGTAGCGACGCTAAAATATAAATTTTGTTCGTCGTATCATATATCTATTTCATGTATATGGCATGAGTCTGGGTTTCGTAGGTGTATGAACATTTTTTAAAACGTAAGCAATTGTATTCGGATTCGTCAATATCGACATGTCATTCATTGTCAATATGTATTGTATGTTACAGAACCACCAATGAAGGAACGCTTGTTACGATGGATCGTATTTATATTAGTGGTCACATTAGTTGGCGGACAAGTAAAAGAAAAAAAGTCCAAAGATGATGAAGACGACAGTTACGACATAACTGATCTAAGGACCAACGAAGTAAATGAACAAGATGATGCTACCACCCATATGCTAAATATGATCAGCAATGCCATAAAAAATACTCCTGAATTGCCAAAGGTAATTTAATCTGATATTAATATCTTTCATTCATTGTATTTAGTATGTTAAGTCATTTCAGGAAAACCCTTCTGATCAATCTCAAGAACAATTGAAAACAGAAGATTTTGATGGTATTGATAATTTACAATTGGTTAAATTTCCCACTGTTGGTCTATTCAATTATTGGGCTGATATGTCAAATGATGATATTAATGTACAACATTTAAAAAATGATGAAGATTTTGATGATGAATATGTTACGGACTGGAAGGAACCTATAAAAGATCCTCCGAGTTCATCACGAGAAGAAGAAGGTGTATGATTTAACTAATTTAATTGAATTTATTTATTTGCCTTTTGCCAATGTAACTTATGTAATAAAAATTATTATTAATAAATTGTTATAAATTATTTGTAGCGGAACAACTATATCGTGCAGGATTGAAAAAATTAAAGTCAACCCTTGGAGATCATTTAGATGCTTATGAGTATTTTTACAGAGCTTATACTTTAGATCACGAAGAAGCCAAAGCTAAATTTGCATTTGCCTTATTATTTGGCTTGAAATACAATCAAAATATACCCCAAGCCTATTCAATTTTTAATGAATTGTCTAAAAAAGGAAATGCAGATGCTCATTTAGTAAATACATTTTATCAAATTATTTTAACTATATATTTATTTAGTTATGATTATTATGTATAAATAACTATTATTTTTATTTATTTGTAGGGTTTAGGTTTCTTGTATGCTGTTGGATTACATGTTCCTGTAAGCCAACCAAAAGCTCTAGTACATTATGTTATGGCTGCAGTTGGTGGTAATGTATTAGCTCAGTTAGCACTTGGATACAGATATTTTGCTGGTGCTACTGTGTCATATAGTTGTGAAAAGTCTTTGGAATACTATAAAGCAGTTGCAAACAATGGTAACTAATCTAATACACTAAATGAAATGTTATGAACATCTTTAGATAATACACAATATTAAATATAAGTATCTTTATTATACCTAATTATAAAAAAACCAACATTTACACTGCTTATTTGCTTTGTGTCAACATGTGTACTGTTGGTATTTTTTTATGTAAAATTTTTTTTTCTTAATTATTTTTTATACCTACTGGAAATTTGAAAACATACTTTATGAAACAATGTTACTGCTATTTCACTTACACGCTTTTAGTAGCTACCAATGATTTATTAACATATTTTATTAATTTTAGTTGCCAATGAAGTATCTTTATCTGGTGGGCCACTCGTTCAACGTATTAAGTTAATGGAAGAGCTAGATAATCCGAATTATAATAGTGGAATAGTAGATTCCGATTTATTGGATTATTATAAAATGTTGGCTAACAAAGGAGATGCTCAAGCACAAGTATAATTAATTAAATTGTAGTAAATTATGTTTGTAAAATGTTTAAATATTTCAATTTTCAATAGGTTGGGTTAGGACAATTATATTTACAAGGTGGAAGAGGTGTGTCAATAAACATAGAAACTGCTGAATATTATTTCCGTAAAGCAGCAGAAAATGCCAATGCTCTTGCATATGGGTTTCTTGGCAAGGTAATTAATATAATTATAATACTATTTACTTTTACCTATAACTATTAAATTTGATAACTTAATATAACAATTGATTTATATTTAATAGATATATTTAGAAGAGCGAGAAGGCAATAAACCTGATTATGAAAAAGCTCTTGAATTCTTTTATAAAGCGGCTAAGTTAAAAAATCCTGTTGGCCAAAGTGGTCTTGGTTATATGTATCTAAATGGTCTTAATGTTGTCCAGGATTATTCAGAAGCTTTAAATTGGTTTACTTTGGCTGCCGAACAGGGCTGGGTTGAAGGACATTTATATGTAGGAATCATCTATTACAGTAAGTTAAAACTTAAAACTAGACTTAAAATATGTATTCAAATATTTTTCAATTTCAGAGGGATTGGGTGTAAAACGCGATTATAAACTGGCCGTTAAAAACTTTGGCTTAGCATCTAAATCTGGCAATTTGTTGGCTTACTTTAATATGGCACAAATGCATGCATCCGGTGTTGGTGTATTGCGTTCTTGTACAACAGCTCTAGAGGTACGATATTTTATTGTTTATATACATATTTATATAGGATTACTCTAAAAATTTATTTTTCAGTTATTCAAAAATGTTGCTGAACGTGGTAAATGGGGTGGATATTTAATGCAAGCTTATAATGCATATAAAGAAAATCAATTTAAAGAGTCATTTGTTTTATATTCTTTCTTGGCAGAAATGGGGTATGAAGTTGCCCAGAGCAATACTGCTTTTATACTAGATAGAGGTAGTACACTATTTATACATATTTTTTTTAATTACATTGTTTTTGTGTTTAAAACAAAACATTTTTCAAATGAATTATTACGTTAAGGAGAAATTAACCTTTGGGAAACCGAGAAAGAACGATATATCCGTGCAATGATGTATTGGAGTAGGTCAGCTTCTCAAGGATATGCAGCAGCATTATTAAAACTAGGAGATTATCATTATTATGGTCTTGGTACCAAAGTCGATTTTGAACTAGCTGCTA
This sequence comes from Chaitophorus viminalis, assembly GCA_025469195.1. Taxonomy (NCBI): domain Eukaryota; kingdom Metazoa; phylum Arthropoda; class Insecta; order Hemiptera; family Aphididae; genus Chaitophorus; species Chaitophorus viminalis. Next base: position 112,057 of record JAIPRK010000528.1, read on the forward strand.
ATCATTACCGACAAGCATCTGAACAACATCACAATGCCCAAGCAATGTTCAATTTGGGTTACATGCACGAGATGGGATTAGGAATGCAACAAGTATAACATTGTTTTTTTATTTAGTGTTGTAGAATACTTTGTGTACAGTTATTAATATTTGTGCAGGACATCCATTTGGCAAAACGGTGTTATGATATGGCTGCGGAAACTAGTCTGGATGCAAAAGTTCCAGTATTTTTAGCTTTACTCAAACTAAACCTATTTCACATGGCCAACCATTATTACATAGTAAGAATTGTAAATAACAATAATACTTATAACATATTATTATTAATTGTATTATATTATGTTCCAGAATTTTCAAAGTTTTATGACTATATTAACAAATGATGTTGCAGTACCCATGGGTTTCAATTGGGATTTATATTTAATAGCTGTACTGTTTGCAATACTTTCCTACATAATCTATTTACGAAGACCTCTTAGGCAACCACCAAACGTGTGAAGGAAAACACTATTTGTTTTTAAATTATAATTAAAAATCTTGGAAGACTGTACAGTACTCGTTACAAAAAATTGATAAATATGTTACAAAGGAGAATAAGAATAAAAATAAAACTTATTCCACATGCTTACTTTACTCATGGAACTATGTGATTATTTAATAAAAAAACTGAAGTTTGTATAGCAAATGTTGATGGGGAAAAATGATTAAATAGTATAATGTCTAGTGATGAAAAGCCCAAATTAATGCTAAAACTGGTTGTAACGTTTTAATTATTATTTATTAATAAATTGTTATTATTTTATTTCTTTTTTATGCTGTACAAATGGCCAATTTAAACATTTCAATTATTATTTTTGAGATGACTGAATATTATTATATCTGTGTTATTTATTCTTTTAAATTTTACATTCCTGTTCTGTAAATCATATAATGCATGATTAATAAATGATTAGTAATGAAAATTTATTTTTACTATACTGTGTTTAGGTTAATTAAACTAATATAAAAATAATAATATTTATTTCATTATACCAACTAAAGCAGCTATTTAATAGTAATATGCTATATTACACAATAAAACTAAAAAATTAAATTAGTGAAAATGTAATTTGGTATGTATAATAATTGCTTATTCAATGATAATGGTACTATTTAAAAATTATTTTTAAAAATTTAAAATTGTACTTAGCTTTACGTAATTTGATAGTTAACAGCTTTTTTAAACAGTTAAAAAGCATTGCTATCACCCTACTGTACTGCATTTAAAGCAATTGAAAATTAGCAGTCGTAGATATTGCTTTACCTACACATACATTTAATATGTTTTATTATTTATTCTAATTTTAATTAAAATTAATTTTTAAGATAGTGTTTGTAAATGATTTTTAAATTTTGTACAGCTATATAATTTATTATAATATACTCATGATATTTATTAGTTGTATAAATAAACAAAATATTTTGGAGATTTATTTGTGTCTTACCTAAAAAAGGAAACGGGTCCCAGTAGTAGTAATCAGTACATGGAACAGTAATAATAGTAATAGTCAAAAAAAAACAACATAATAATAATACAATATATAAGTAAATCTTTGCTATAATTCTACTCAAATGACAGTAATTTAATAATAAGTAAGTGGTAAGTAAATATAATTAAAGTATCAGTACAACTCAATATTATATTAGTAAAACCATGTTAGAGTTCATAAAAAACTAGACTAAGCAAACATATTTGTTATAACTATATCTCTTGGTATTTCCGGTAAAGCAACAATACACTCCTTGAACTGAATCTGATGTACTTCGCCTTAAAAATCAAAAAATTAATAAAAGTGTTTATTTTTGGATCTTACATAATTAGTGTTCCTACTATTAATCATAACCTTCTAATTAAATAATAATTAATTGTAACTATCATAACTCAATTCACACACCTAAGTACAGCTAGTGTTGTACTAATAAAATTATATATCTATGGATTAATATTAATAAATTTTGAAGTGAATAAATTGTAGTAGGTACTTAGACATATTTGATTTAATTTGAAGTCCTAAACCAATAGAGTAATTGGTGTTATCTAAACTGTAGTTAGTTATAGGATAATTTTATATCCAACCATGTTTTGTATATTCAATGAGAAATTCCTTAGATGTGGTAAAAATGACCCTATTGTTAGATTTTTTACCGACAAACTATTCGAAAAAAGTACTAAACCATAATAAAATAAAAGTACCTAGGTGTTATGACTCAAATTTCTAATATTTAAATTATTTTCTTAGCCAGATACTTAGAATATGTTATTACAGTATGATGAAACGCGGGAACATCCGCGACAATATAAATGTATAATTAGGTGCCTGTGGCAAAACATCACTGGTTTTAGGTCGACTAAATTTTACAATTAATCGAAAAAATTTATCTTACTAATACGAGAAAGCTTCTATTTCTAAACGAATTTTATTTTTCAGTATAGCTTTCCAATCCACGACCTCAGATAATCAAAATGGTGCCGTCAACAAGAAATAATACCTACGTATTATAAATTCTTAACCATAACATTAATATGTCATTTACTTTTTTTACTCGAGCACCCACGAGAAATTTTTTTTGACTTTTCGCCGGTGTATTCTTCGGTTGTCACTTTCTTAGTTTTGTCTAATGTCATTTTCAACGACTATACAAGAAGAAAAATAAAATTAATTTGCGGCATTAAATCAACAGCACAGTCAACTAGTTCAATAATAATATTATATATATTGTATATTATATAATATGACATGTTAAGTATTATTATTTACCCGCAGAAAATGTCAGCGGTCTAAACTCTAAACACATCGATTAATGTAAGTAATAATTATTTAACAGGCGCGAAGCCGCGGACCCAGGATTTTAATACGGGGGGGAGGGGGCGATAAATATAATAATAATAGACAAAAATTAATCAATTATATGTTTTACTAACTTTTTTTAATTAATATTAATCCAAATTTTATGTATAAAATTATACATTACAAATGTTTGATCATTACTTTTTTATTTTGTATTTAATTGAATATGATGTAATGGTGCCTTTTTTGGTGAAGATGTTAAATAAAAGGAGAGAATTGTTTTAAAGAAATAGCATTTTATTATAATAAAAATGACTAATATATGACTAATATAATTGACTTATTACAATAGAATAAAGAAATAATGCAATAATAAAATAATGATATACTAAAATAATAAAATACTAAAAGATGCTCTGACACGCGTTGATGCTCTGTAGTGATCATTACTTGACTACCTGAGCATTGTGACAAACATGAAACAACCCAGCGTTTCCGCCGAGTCGTGGGATTGGATCCATTTCCAAGATTTAGAAGGCCTGATCCCGTAGGATTCGCTGATCAAGCAAAATATGCCGATGGCTCGCTAGTCACGTAAGCCACTTTGTTACAAGAAAAAATATGCATTGATACTACCGAGTGTTGTATAAACGACATGTAGTCTACAGGGTACAACAAATAATATTTAATGAAACGGGTAGTAGATAGTAGATGAGTTGTCAAATGAAGTGTCTTATTTTGAACAGTGTACCTATTAGTATGGGGTAGATCTATCTGTCTTATCTGGATTTCAATAATAATGGTTGTTTTTCCCTAGGAAAATGTTAATAAAAATTATTGTTCATTTTAGAGCAGCTATAGATGTGCAACGCATAATGTCGATTGATCGACTACATCGAGGCACTTACCGTGTAAATATACCTACTAAATATAAAATCATTAGTTTTATCATTGATTTTCTAATATACTTTTTAAATTATAAAATCAATGCTTATTTATGAATCACAGATAGGTAAGATCATGTGCGTTTCCCACAATATATTCCATGACAATTATTGGTAATTTATTATTAATGATTGAATATGATGGTGCCGAGGGCACCCGCAGGGGGGACCAACGGGGCCATTGCCCCCTCTGGGAATATATAGTAGTGAATATATAATGTTTAAATGTACCTACAAACTTTAATAAACATAAGAATATTGTTGAAGTCAAATTATTAAACATCTAAGTATTATTATTTTATTATTAAATATTACTGTTAATGTTATTCCACTATTATTTAATTAGTAAGTATATTATATTTTAAGTAATTTTTATCTTGCCCCTGGTGGGATTTTATCCTGCGGGCGCACTTGGATGGTGCCATTATACCTATTATTACTTTGTATTTTTTCATCTTAAATCTGAGGTCTGAATCAGACTTAAAAACCAACTTTGAAGTTTAAAAATAATTGATTATTTATTTACAAATTTGAAGACATTTTAAATCAAGTTGAATTTCTCAATTTTACGTAAAAAAAATTGTCAAAGTATTTTTTTGTTGGTAAAAAAAATATTTTGAGAAATTACCTATTAAAAATTATTGATATTAATGTTAAAATTCTCGGGAGCGATTCATTCCTCCCCCCCCTCCTTGTGGATCCACGCCGGGTAAATAATTTTAAATGATAAGCATTAAGAATTTAAAAACATTTTAACATTAGTGAATGGTTCAATGGTTGAGTGTTGACTAAATTGACCAGTTCAATATCTCTACCAACACAAATATTTAAAACTATTGCATTTCAATAGTTAAAATTCATACAAATTAATAAATAAATAACAAATATAAAACTTATTGCAACTACCCTACTGCACTTAGGAATTAGAATTTACCTATAATATTTAATTAGTTATTGTATCTATCATTATATTTTATAAAATGCACAATTTAATAATAAAGACAATACGGTATAAATATATAGGCAATAAGAACAATTTGTAATTTTTTCACTCACCTTTAAAGCGTCGCCAAAGAAGACCGGTGCAAGTGGAAAAGATCCTCACGCCGTGCTTCGAGTTAGAACGACGAACGGGAAATGTTCAAATATTCAGATCGCCGTCGCTAAGTAAGCTTTGGCGGTTCATGATGTGCATTTGCAGCAACTTTCACTATTATTTCATTAAAGATTAAATCCACTGCGGATATTGGTCGGTCGGCCCGTCTAAATTGGCCCCAGTGCACTCATATAGGCCAACGATCATAATAGATAATAATATTAATCATACGAAAAATGACGATTATTGTTCGTACATTGGAACGGAAGTTGGTACATTTTCTTTATATAAGTACCATTATCAGGACCAGCTGATAAATTAAGAATCATATATCATATATTATGTGTAACTGTAAAATCGTGTTGAATATACGTCTTGAGAACTTTAGCTTCATCTTAGGCTTGAGCTGTTTTGGGAGTTTTTTTTCAACAATCGGGTTTTGAGAAAATAACGAGAAATATAATACAAGATAAGCTCTTTTCTTGTGTTTATTTACTGCTCATACCTTAACACCGGAAACAATTATTTAAATCAGTATAAGGACGGGTCGACAATATTATTATCGACTCGACGAAATGACGACATCGTATAATAATTTACCAGATAATTTTTATTCGGTTATAAATCACAATATTGTATAATATTATCATTAAAGTGTGCAAAATATGTACCTACCTATTCAATTACCCGTTAGGTCGGTACCGTTAGCTTTAAAATTGTACTGCACTATCTCGTTTACAATTTTATCGATCGATAGATAAACGAGGGTAATAGAAGGTACGCCGTATCTCCTCTACGTCTTCTTTTTCTACATCGTGGTACTGCTTATTTAGTTTACAAAACAACGTGATCAATTCCATTCGATTTGCTATTATACATATAACATTATTTTTCTTAGAAAAACCCAACGATACAATTCACTGTGTGTTATTATTTTAAGTTATTTGGTGATACTATTATAGTATTATGGCCTACTACCACGCGACCCCCAAAAAAAAAACGGATGGGCCTCGCTCTGCTGTATAGTTGGGGGTGGAGTGTACCTCGTTTATAGGATAAGTCATTATTATAATGGATTTGTTAAATTTAAATACAATGATAGATATCATTGTATACGAATAACGATTCTGAACGGAATTAATATGTTTGTCTAAAATGTGTGTATAATAATATAGTATTTTATATTTAAATTGAATTATAATGCAATTTCGTAAAAATTTAAATTTCAAACGGTCATAAAATTTTTTCCTTTTGGTCCGGTAGAAATTTTTTTATATATTTTTGAAGATTAGCTTATGGAAAAACTAGAATTAAAATTTTGAACCTTAAGTATAAACAGAAAAAATTTTATGAATTTTTATTTACAAAATAATTTGCAAATTATCGTGATTTTGACACATTTTATACAAATTTGAGCTTTATGAGCTTATAAAAAAAATTTGAGTGAAACCATCTCCGATATTTTTTAGTTACAATTAGTGTAACTTATATTTAATCCTTTAATATATTTTAAAGAGTTTTCGGACAGCCAAAAAGTTTTATAGATATTTTAAAAAAAAAATTTTTACAAAAATCGAAAATTTAAATTATCTATAAATAAGTCAAAATATGTCAAAATACTTTGAAAACTTAACCATGTATAGAGAATGCAAATATAAAGATTTGGTGAAAATTTCAAGTTGTTGCGGATTTTCGTTTTTGAGTTAGAGCATTTTAAAAAAATGTATTTTGTAAAAACGTGATTTTGCGTAACATTTCCCGTTTTTTCGTAATTTTTTTTATCGTTTTTTTCGATATTTTAAAAAAGTATTGAAAAAGTTGGATTTTTGACTAGTCCACGTACCATCTCCATTCACTTTCCTTTCAAAAAAGTTGCTGTTTAAGAAAATCGAAGCATTTTTACTACCAAAAATCGTGTCCTCGGACACAAAAAAAAAAAACACACATCATTGTAAAACCAATAGATTCCATCACTCCGTTTAGAATCGAAAATTTTTATGAATTTTCAACTACAAAATAACTTGCAAATCATCGCGATTTTAACATATTTTATACAAATTTGAAATTTATAGGCTTATAATATATAAATATATTCTAAAATGGTAAATAAATTTGAACGCCTAAAAAATCGTTCAAGTTCGTTAAAAATATGACCGTTGTTCACGTTCACATTCTATTTGAAAAAAAATGAATGACGTTCGCGTGTCGTTCACAAAATATAAACGTGAACGTCGTTCTTTTCAAACACTGACCTGATGTCATATTTCTAGGTATCTACTCATATATAGTTATTAGTTGCCTGTACATGCCTACTAGGTAGTAAGTAGCGCGTGTGAATTTGGAAATAGGATGTACCTAAACGATTTTCATACTGCATCTGTAATAAACATTTTTTTTTTCTTAATGCATTTATGGGTAACATATTATAATTATATTTATTATATATGTGACATATTATATAGATATTATGTGTACTATGCGGACTTTGCTTCAGTGATTCAACTAGGTATAGTTGACACTTGACAGCTGTAACTTGTACAATTGATTGTATAAATACTTTTTACAGTCAATGCTTGTACCTAAGACTCAAATGGCGCAATCTCAGTTTTTGACTTGGCTGTGCTTCACATATTTAAATGAAACAGAGACAGACCCATGGAAGGGCTCTCTCCACACACCCTCCGTTAAAATACCTTTAAAATATAATATTACATGATGTATTTTGTTATTTTTCCCATACATTTTCCTACATTTAATATATTATTAATTATAATATACATATTCTATGTTACTAAAAAAATGAAAAACGATATTTATAAGGATATTATATATTATGTTATACGAGTATGTATGCCCGTCGTCGTCGTATTCGTATATTATTATGCACCTCGATAGTCTTACTGGTTTACAGTTTTTATCGTGCAAAGTATATTGAAAGACTGACAACACTGGGAGTGCCGAAAAAAACAAGATAAGCATGGATGATTATTGTGATAAAAAGTCCTTGATTGTTGTTTTATTTTTATATATATTATATTGTCACAAGCGTTTGAAATCGGATCGGATACTCGTATCCCTTTAGGTTATATTTTATTCATGTATTAGTATTTATGTAGTATTAATGTAACGTCTAATGTAATCTAGAAGTATTGGAATTGGTCTGCCTATTGTTTGAAATGCCCGAGTGGGAAAATTGGTTCGAGATTGCCAAACAATGCAAATATTTACCAGAAAACGATCTGAAGGCAAAGTTCACCAGCGACGTTTAATTCTTCGTCGATATTAATCTTGTCTTTATTTTTATTTAGAAATTGTGCCAGATTGTATGCGACTTATTGATCGAAGAAGCCAACATTCAGCCTGTTAGCACCCCGGTGACCGTTTGCGGGGACATACATGGACAAGTGAGTGTTTTGCATTACACTATGTCAGATAACGGATTGATTATTATTCTATTCACTCTTGCTGTTATTTCATCAACCCTCCCATTAGTTTTATGATCTAGAAGAATTGTTCAGAAATGGAGGCCAAGTCCCAGATACCAACTATGTGTTTATGGGAGATTTTGTTGACCGTGGATACTATAGTTTGGAATCCTTGACTAGACTTCTAACTCTAAAAGCAAAGTGGCCACATCGTATAACATTACTTCGAGGCAATCATGAGTCAAGACAAATCACCCAAGTTTATGGATTTTATGGTATTAATATTACTTGTTTATTATTGGCAATATGTTTTAATTAAGGTTTTTGTTTTCATATCATTCAAATAACTGATATAGGTATAGCAAAATATTTTTATTTTTTTTTAGAATGCTTATAGTCCTAACATTTTTATTATTTCTATTTCTTCCATATTTATTAGTTTTATGTAATTCTGGTCTAAATATTATTTATTGGCATTTAAAGATTTTAAATATATATAATTATTATATTCATATTATGTATGCAGGGAGTAGCAGTGGTGATTTCTCTCATATAGTTAATACAAGTTTTAAGACATTTTGAAAACAATATGATACACCACATGTATTATCAATTATCATTATAGGTGTGTACAGCATTTTCAAACATGTGGTATTAATCATATGGAATCATTCTGTCATAGGCTCTAAATGAAGAATTTATTTTAAAATTATTCACATTTGGAATTAAATCTTAGTTTTTCATTAAATTAATTTTACAAAGTTTCATCTATAACTAAATTTTACCACTTAATAATTTTATTTAAAAACGCATAGATATTTTTAATTGTCTCATGTTACTGTATAATATATTTTATAATATTCTAATATATTTTTTTTATATGATAGCAATATGAGTTTAATGTTTAAATTAACCATAATAAATACTAAATAAGATACCAATCAGAAAAATTATTTTTACTACTAAATATAAAAGTATGGTTTAAGTTAGAACATAACATTTTCAATATGTTTTTATAGTGAGAAAAGAAGAATGGTTAGTTGTATTTTAATGTATTTGTATATGAAACTAAACAATTTTAAATGACTAAATATTTACCAGAAATATTGTTTTAAATTTCAGATGAATGTATGAATAAGTATGGCAATGCAAATGTATGGAAAGAATGTTGCAAAGTTTTTGATTTATTATCTATATCTGCCGTATGATCATTTGTTATTGTTAGTTTATTACACTGTTCAAGTTTTATAGTATATTTCAATTTTTCAGTTGATAGATGAAGAAGTATTTTGTGTTCATGGTGGATTATCTCCTGATATTTCTACATTAGACCAAATCAGAGTAATAGAACGTAATCAAGAAATCCCATATAAAGGTAATAAAACAATATTTATAAACATTTAATTATTTAGTTAAAAATCAAATATTTTTCACTTAAAATCTTTTTTATTATAACTAAGTTTAATTTTTTATTAATTTGTTTTCATATTTAAATGTATTTTCTTTAATATACCTAAGTATATTTTTAAACATAGTATTTTGTTTATTAAATTGATAAAAGCTGTATTTAATAATTATATTGTAATTTTTTATAATATAATTTGAAATATTTATACTTTAAAATCTATTTAATGTCAAAGATTTATTATTAGTTTATATTTTTATAAAACGAAAAGTTAAGTATTTTAATTTTGTTACAGGGGCATTCTGTGATTTAGTATGGTCTGATCCAGAAGATATTGATAAATGGGCAATTAGCCCTCGTGGAGCTGGATGGTTATTTGGGTCTAAAATTACTGAAGAATTTATGGAAAAAAATCAGTTAGAATTGATTTGTAGAGCACATCAATTGGTCAATGAAGGTAACTAATGTAATATGAATTAAATTAAATGACTAATATGATGTTATTTTGCATATAAAATAGGTACATAATAGAGTTCATCTAAATTGTTTACCTGGAAACCTGATTGTGTAGGGGTAGTTGTCTTTTAAAGTATTTATTTGATTTTCTCTCATTAACATATTTTTGTCAATTGTTCTACAGATTTTACATGCGGTTGTAAAAATAACCTGTGTATCGGTTGGCTATTTCTTGTATGACAAATCTTAGAAATATTGATCAAATTCAGGTGGAATTGTTTGGTACATTATTTTACATGCAAATATTTTCAGGAAAAATTAATATATTTGATTAAATAAGTATTTTTGAAAGTGTAAAGTAAACAATAAATCATAGTTAAATTCAATTAAAAGTGTGGACACTTTTCTGTTATTTTATGAATTGAATTTTATTTGTTAATGATGGAAACTAATGTTGATACTGTTAGTTAAAAATATAATTCTTTTTTCAATATTTTATAGAATGAAATTTTAAACTTAAAATAAAATTTAAACTGAACAAAATATGCATTCTTAAAAGTCACATAATATTAGAACCTTTTCTCAAAATTATTTACAAATTTCTCTATTTCTAATATTTACGTTATTATTTTCTTATCTATTAAATATTTTTTTATTATTGATCTTTATTACTATTTAACTTGGCACAAGGGTCATTAGCATCACTTCATTAGTTACAATGTCTTAATTACTATTTACAATTATTAAGGAATTTACATTATGTTACATTAATCTGACATTTCACTTATGTTTTTTCAATTAAATTTATTAATTTTAAACATTTTAGGATTCTCTTGTTTTGATTAGGGTTTTGTCTAAGAGTTGAGTTGAGAATTTCGATCAAATTGAGGTTTGTTCATTCTTGTTCTTACAGTCTATATTCTGTTAGGATATACTTGATGAGAAGGTGGGGGCTGTCTTTTGACAAATGGAGTTCATGAATTAGTTTTGAAGGTTTCTTAGTAGGTTTAAAGTGGTTTCATTCTTCTAGTTAAGATAAGGATTTCCTATCTGAAGGTTGTGCTTTTTGTCAGATTTAGTTTCATATCCTGGTTATTTCAAAAAATATGCCAATTTTTTTCTTATAATAAAAGGAAACATATAGGTATCATGTGTTTTCATTTTTTATGTAATTTTTGAAGTTGTTGTAGAGAAATAAATCTAGTTTGGTTGTTTCCATGTTGGATACAATAATTCTGGCATATTTATGTACAATTTTGTTATCTATTTCTATAATATTGATATGTCTATGAATCCAGGTGTGTATGATTTTTTTTTTATTATTTTTGGTTTCATCAAGTTTATTTTGAATGAGTAGTACAATGTTACTTGGATTGTTTTTGTTTCTAATGATATTTATAGTGCTTAAATAGTTACTAAGGATTATAAACTTAGTTTGCTCCATGGTGTTAAATTATTTCGATAGTTTTCAGAATTGCAAGTGCTTTTGAAGAGAAAATTGTATGTTATGTTTGTAATTTCGAATATAGTTGCAAAACCAACTCTTTGAAAGACTTGAAGACATCAGTGTATATTTTTTGGTCGTAATGCTGTAGACATGTCATTTAAATATCTTGGAAGATGTATTTTGTTTTGACGACATTAATTTCTGTGTTTATTTCATAGGTATTATCCTAAGGGAACTTCTGTTGAGTTCTTGAGGCATAATTGTAATTGGGGTGAATGAATTTTAAATAGTCAGCTTGTTTATTTCATTGTTTATATTAATGTGTATTTCACTGTTATATCTAGCTAGGTTTATTATATATTTTATGAATAGTTCAAAAATTCTTCTCAGTATAGGAGGAGGTTTATCGTCTATACTCTATATTGTAAATGCTGAGTGTTGGACTATTTCGGAACGTTCCTAGTGTTAGTCTTAATCCATTATTGTTTACTGTGTCGATCATTTTTAAGGTTGTTTCAGCTGCTGCTCTATATAATATTGCTTCGCAGTTAAGTTTTAATTGAATGATAGCATTGTTTATTCCTATGAGTAATTTGTATTTATCACACCATAAAGTGTAGTATTTTGATTATTTTTCATTACCTGATTATAGTTTTTTTTAGATTTTTAACATTAGGTAACCAAGTTAGACATCTATCAAATTAAACTTTAAGCATTTTTTTGGTCTTTTTGTTGACTATTACAGTATCTAATAAATCTTTTATTTATATTACATTGGGATTTATTTAATTTGTTTTTAAAAGATGTTTTGTAACATAAATATTTTATCCTGTTAAATTATGATGTATATTATACTTTCTTAACTATATAGTGCTGGATTGTTAATTGAGATGACTGACAGATGTATTATGATACAAATGTATTCTTATAGATTGATTTTGAAAACTATATTTGTAAACCATAACTATATTTAAAACTATTGTATTTTTAGTAAGTACTTAATACTATTCATCCAAAATAAAATAATACTTAATTTCCTGAAAATATAATATTTTAATCACTATTAGTTATATAATATATTTATGAATATTTTGAATATAATCATTATTTTAAACTGTTATTTAATTTTACAGGGTATAAATACATGTTTAATGATAAACTTGTTACGGTATGGTCAGCACCTAACTATTGTTATCGATGTGGTAATGTAGCATCAATAATGGAATTTTCCACGGTTCACAATCGTAAGCCAATATTATTTAATGCCGTTCCTGATGATCAACGAGTTATTCCAGATAAGGCTGCTACACCTTACTTTTTGTGATAATTGTAATATTTGATACAAATTATAAAATATTGTTTCTTGATAATATTCCAATTTTTTGTTGGAGATATGATTTATTTTTTTAAACACTTAGCACTAAATTTACAAATTTGTCTACTCCAAAACTCATTAAAATGAATTATTTTTAAAATACCGTGTTTCATTGATTTAAATTTTCATAGAAATGCTACCTTTAATCCGTTTTAATTCATCTTTTGTTTTTGGTTTTATAATGTTATAACTTATTACTAAAAGTATGTTGTATAATGCATTAATTCATTTTAAATACAGCTTTGTGGTGTATTGGTATTATTAAAAGTGATAATGGTGATAATGATAATAATTTTATTATAAATATTTATTATGATTATGTTTTATATATTACATTTTTATCAACATAATTAAAAGATTATTTGTGTTATGACAATAATGTATTTTTTTTAACCATTAACTCTATCTTTTAAATGTTACAACATTAAAACTATGATTGTTAAATCTTAAAAAGTACTAACCCAAACTAACATTTTTAAAAAGGTTTATTGTGAATATGACAGTGATTAAAGACATTACAATTATAAGAGGTTTTCAACATTAAGTTATATCAACATATCATTAAAAAAGAATTTCATTGGCTTTGTACCAATAATTTATTAAAATAATTAAATAATAACTTTTATCAAGTAGTAAAATCGTATTTTAAATCTAATTATGGGTAACAAATGTTTTGGTAAAACAAACTAAATTATTATATTATTAAATAATAATGTAAGAAGTTCTTTGTATTTTTTATCTTTGATAATCTAGATATTCTAATTACTTTAATCATTTATGTTTTAAGGTTCTCATGAATTGCAATATTTTATGTCCTCAATGTACTAAAACAAAATATATTATTTTATATTTATACTTATTTTTATAAATGCAGTGTAAAACTAATGAGCAAAAGCTGGTGAAATATTTCTAATTTCTATTTTATTTATCCATAATACAAATGTATCTATTTACAGTTACTGAATTCAATTCCCACTATTCAAAGTGATATAATACTTAAATACAAATTTTAATTACAGAAATAACTATTTTTTCCTGTACTAAAATAATTATTGTTTTGTTTATTTCATAACATTTTATGAATTTATAGGTAGGTATCTCATATGTGTAGTTGGTTTAATATTTAAAATTTCATGATACATACCTACTTTTTTTGTTAAAATAACCTATTTGAGTGCTCTCAAAATAATTTTGGTTGCATAAAAGTAGAATAGAGTTGAAGGATTTCGAGTTTATTGTTTCTAAAGACTTAAATTACACAGCAACACCAGTACTCAAATTACATGGGAAAATGTTGAAGTTAACTATTATTATTTTTTAATAAAATGTACCTACCTATACAAGTAAGTTTGATTAAATATCTATTAAATATCTCACAATGTGATTCAAAAGGGTTCTGTTGGACAAATTGTAAAAATTATGCCAAAGAATTCAGTAAACAATTTAAAATCTGTATTCCGACTATTCCAAGTGTAAAATTAATTAATGTAGGCGTATTGTGGATTTGCGGTGAATTGCCCCTACATTCCTACAACTACAATAGTTTGAATTGAATAGATACCATTATAATAGAAAATGAATACCTTATGTAATCTATTTGATGCATTCAATGCGCGTACTTCCAATACATTTAATGGCAAATTAGTAAAACATTATTTTAGATTGTAATCACTTCATGTTACCCTACTTTTTAACTGATAAGCTTTTTATACAGCAAACTCAGAAACACGAGCACAGTATAGCAGTGTTCGTGTCCAGAGCAAATATTGCAGTTTTAACAAAAATAATGATAAATATTAAACTTATGCGTAACGGTCATGCAATATTACTTATACTATTCATTATGAATCTGTATTTTGTTTTTTTCAAAACAGGTTTTTATTTAGAATTTTCGACTACACTGCCCTTGATATTGTTCACGAATCAAAAACATAGGAAAAAATCGAATAGATTGAAACGATGACTTGCAGCATCCTATTAGTCTTTCAGACCTTTCTGGATAATTTTCTCCTCCGTTGCTATTTTATTTATTTACCTACTTTGATAAATGTTTACATGCTCATATTTTCTTTGCATAAATCAGTAGTTAGTAAGAAACACACACAAAGTGTGGATGATAATCGTGAATGTTTAATAATTGTTTAGTTTCGAGTTTTGATTTTTACGAGTATTCGTACATTATTCGTTTATCAATGGGCGCGAGATGTTTATTTTTTCGCTACGCATTACCCCGTGCTTGGAAAAACGGCACAGTAATCGAGATAAGTGGGTCAAACCGAGAGCAAACGACGGGTGTGCAAGCATCAGTCCACACCCAACCAACAACCACCTCAAAATATTGATTAAACAGGGTTCCAATTCTTCAAGGTCGGATAACTGGGTCATTTATGCTTTTCCGTCCGTGCGTACATTCGTTAAGCTGAGAATTGTTTACTATTCTCAAAACGGTTTTCAGTGTTTTCACTAATTTTATTTCATTGCAACTATAATAAGAGGTAAACAAAAAAATTAATAAATAAGAGAAATTGGACAGCATTTGATAAATCAATATTTTCTCCCCCGTACAAGATGTGCTACTTGCTATTTAGTGCTTGCAAACTGCGAGCGCGATTCCCATCATGTTTCAGCGGATTTTTTGAAATATATTCAGCGTAAATGTTTTGAAAAACACATTTTCCGTGTGCAAATGAAATATTCCCCGTTACAATATTATGGAGATGCGTCGTATATATTATGCAATATGGATAGAAATATATAATTGTACGTATAATCCGCTGGCTGATTTTGCTTTCACTCGTGTTGCGTTCGTAGGCTCGTAGCTAAACGCACAACAAAACGATCAGATTACTATTTTTTAATATTGGATCTCCAGAACTCTTCCGATTCCTATAATATAGCCACGCACTATATATTTTGTCTCCGCCGAACGATTTTTTAGTACGTCGTTTGACTGACGAATTAGTCACAGCTTTTGTGGCGCGAAAACAATGGCAATCCGCGTGATTATTGTACCTACTGTATACGATACGTATTTATCGTTTGTATAATTTAATCCGCACGGACACGGACAAAATATGATAAGTACCAGTCAGAACCCTACCATGACCTGTGTCTTACGGGGGGAGGGGGGGATAAATATAAAAGAAAATAATAATAACATCATCTTAAGTTAGTTTTCCTTATTACATTACGTATAATATTATTAATGACTGTTATATTATTATACTTTCTACGTGAAATGACTGAAATGTTATGCAATGTTTTTTGGGTTGTATTTAAACGGGGTAATTGAAGTGCGAACATTAATTAATCATTACCCACGACGGGACTATATTATTAATATTGATTACTTATTATAAACAGTAGTAGATTTAAGGAGGGACGGAGCTACTTTTCATTTTCCCCATCATTATGTTATAGCGTACCTCTATACTTTATTCGAGTTACTTTTAGATTCATGCGCTTTGGAACGTTAATAATTGTCCAAGTGTTCGCCCTTACATTTTTTTTTCCAATTCAACCACTATTATAATAATGAGCGAATATAAAATATGATATTTCGCGTGAAGCGCACATCACAAAATATGCGACATAACTTTATAACCGCTCCCGAATGCTAAGTAACTAGGTGCGGGGTGCGAGTGAAAACCTCAAAATTTGTTCGCTGGTTTTTGTATACGCGTACAACTAATTTTGTTTACCCATTGCGGACTGCGGTGTTCCCAATGTGCAAATGTCTCATCGGCCGTTGCGTAAATATTATGGGCCCTTGATACATGCCAAGGCATATAGCGGTATGTAAATCGACAATAGGTAGTTTTTTCCCCACAATAAAGGGTGTTTATAGGACGTCGTCATCGACGTAGGTAGAACGCAATGTACTCCCGGAGATACGAACGTTGTTGTAAGTATAATTTAACCACTGACAATGTTCGTAATGTCTTAATGAAACACCTTGTACGTAAGTATACGGTTTTGCTTGCAGGGTCACTGGAAATCGCACGCGTTTCGAAAATATTCCCGTACAGCGCCGTAATACTGGCGTGAGACTTCTTGAAACGTTCCTATACAGCATACGCGTATAATTAATTATATACATGTACGTAAAACACACTTTTCTCACACGTATTATTGCCGCATCGTATACAATCGATTTCTTGGCGCACATGTTCGCTCTGTAGATCTTAACACCGAAACAACCATAATATTGACCATAAACAATTATTATTTTCCCGTTTAGTAAAATACATATTGCAATATTTATTATATTAATTATATGATCGTTTTGTATCGTATTTGACACGGCCGACCCAATTTGTATATATTTTTGTATTTATTATAAGATAACAGTGATAACACCCTGGATGGGTAATATGGTATAGATACTTAATACAACATGTAAATTTTAAAATTAACAATAATACCGGAATATATTTTTTAAATTATGGTTAACAGTATTGAATTGAAAAAAGAAGAGATGACGAAGTAAATAATTATTATAAATACGAAATTTAAGATAGAAGGATTATTAGTAGCTAATACAGTAATACATATTTTAATTTGTCTGAACAATCATAAAAAAAATCAAAATCAAAAATATCATTACAAGATATTAACATCCGGTTAAGTGGGCTATACTTCATGAAATTATTTTTTCCTCGGATATTCCAAAATAATTGTTGGTGACGGGCGTTATAAACTTATTTGTTCTAGACTTTTTAGTAGGTATTCGCAGATTATTTTATTATATACAAGTTTGTGTATACATTTTACATCAATAAATAGACGTATAAAGTTGACTCTAAAGTTGGGATTTGACAATTAAATGTAACGTCATCAATTGATTTTCCTGCCATACCTATTTTATGAGTGATCATACGAAAAAAACGTCTAAGGACTTTTTCACGTTTATTTTTGAGGCCAACTCGAATTGGGTTCCAAATAACAGAGCCAAATTAAATAATATATCTAAAAAAAGCTGTGTATAAGTTAGTTAGACAATTAATTATGGTTGTTAAACTCGGATTATTGAATCATATATCTGTTCAGTACGTATTCTTCCGTGTTCGAACGGCGATGTTGCGTAGCGAAGGCGAACCAGCGGAAGAATCTTTGTATTAATAAATGTATTCACATAACATACTTATAAATATATATTATTATTATTGTCCATATACAAACATCACATATATTATACATGTGCGTACAACATTAAAACGTAAATTGTATTATTGTAGCTGTAGGAAAAGTTCTAACACGACTCGTGATTTTTTTTTAGCCGATCGACACTGATGTCTTGTATTCAGGATTGGCGAAGCTTTTTGGGTCATGTGCTACATTTTTCCAAAAAAAGTTTTGATAATTGGTCGCAAACCCAAAAAAAAAAAAAATTTCAAAAATGAAAATAAAGTTATTGATACATATTATACAATTTATCATACACATAATGTATATTTTTTATTCAGTAGGTACCCTACAGTTCTTATGTCATAAATTACCTATGTATTAAATAATATATTTTTAAATTATTAATTGTTATTTATTAAGTTTGATATGTATGTATATGATTAAATTTTTGTGATATTTTGTTTTTGTTGTTTGTAAGCGTAATAAAGTCTTGATGCCAAGAGTGTGTGAATATAAGTTTTTAGTAAAACGCAAGCAGTACTAGTTTTATTGGTAATAATATAATTCTGTTTTTTTCGATTCGATTTAATTCACTAATTCACCATAGAGGATAATATAACTTTCGTAGGCGTAAATTGACAAAAACATTAAAAGTATGGAATGAGTTACTATATTTTTAATCTTTTTTTAAAAATGTGTCCAGGCTTTTAAAATCTTATAAATATAGTATAATCCTATAGCAAATAATTTTTAAAATAAATTGTATTTTTCGCATGCCATATAGGTTCGACGCTACTGGCCTTATAATTTATATTTAAGTCATACAAGCAACGGACGGGGTTCCGGCGCGTGTTATCGGTATATATACCTCCTCAGTTCAATACTCGGCGCGCCGTGTAATAAATAATTCATGGTTTTTTTTTCTTTCGCCAAACATGATTGATCATAATATTATTTTACTGATATATACGGTTTGTAAAATTAATTAACGGTCTGCACGATTTATTATTGTAACAATCGCGAGAATAAAATAGTATTATATCGTATATATAGCAGCTGATATAAAATTATATAAATGATAAATATAAATCATATAAATCATATAAATCATAAAAAAAAAAAAAATCGAAATGAAATAGTCGACAAAAACTGTGTATTATGTGTATAAACGGATGACTGACGAAAAATGGCGACGGATAAAACGGCTATATATTGCGCAGGTATACATACAAAATATAAGTAGTGCAGCAACTGCAGGTATAGGTATATACACGCTGTTGTTATAACAATATTTGTTCGAGAAAACTCTCAAAATCCACACTGTTTATTTTTGCAGCAAAATAGAAACCATATGATGAAAAGGCGAAGCGAAAAAATCAAAAAAAAAAAGGCCGGCTCATCATGTTTGAAAGTCCGCGGTAAAATTGCTTTCGAAATGTTTCGTACATATGGTTACTGTTAAACACATATTATCGCATATACGCCTCGCGGTGATGTACAGTCGCATGCAGCGGTCAGTTCACAAAATATAACACTGCAATTGGACGGTTTTATCCGGTGACGACTGCAGGTGAACTACGGCCAATATAGTCAATCTCCAATAGGTGTTTGTGTTTGAGCATAATAAGCGAAAAATTACTCCAAGTGGGATTAATAATAATGTTGTCGGATGAACTACGTATACGCATGTTGAGAGTGAGCAGAAACATAATATCATTGATTATAAATACTATATTTATATAGTATTTATAATCAATGATAATATTATAGACAATAAATGAGGAGTTTTCAAGGATTTTTGAAAATAATTATTTTATCTGCAGTTACCTACGCACAATAGTATAGTTATGTACAATGACGAATGTTCCGTCGTAAAATCAAAACGTTTGTTTTAAACGGGAACAAATTAAAATATATTATATTATGTTATATTTTAGATTTTAACGAAACATGCCGCGTTATAGGTTTACGACAGTAATCATCGATTACAAAACATCAATGAGTGGCTTTATTCAATCACGATTCCGAATTATATTATTTATTAAATATACAGCTGCAGTATGTACTATATGTAGGTACTACATGTATAGGGGTTCGCTTAACAATATTAATTATAAGTTCATATAATATTTTATACCACGATTAATTTTTGAAACAAAACAAAATTATACTGTAGATATCCGACAGGTATAATAATGAATTTCGTACGTTAATTGAATAATAATGTTTTTACTCGATACAGGTATAGCAGAAAGCTAATTTGCAATCATGCGTTCAACATCAAATTCTAAATGTTAGATTCGACCGATTTATCGAGTATTTTATAAAATAATATAAACCTATATACAACCCAATAATCCATACGTACGTCATACATCAATACATCATATACATATTACTATATTATGAAATAAAAAATGTGTATTTTGTTGTAGACAACGTTATTATTGTCTCGCCACAATTTTTATTTTTTATTAATTAGGTACATAATATAAAGTATTATCGAGTTATCTACAAACATATTAATTCCGTTGTATACGAATATACGATTATTATATCGTTATAAGGTTATAACTAATGAGTAATAACCATTAACGGCATTAATCAATAATCAAGAACGATATATTTTGGTTTATTATTTGATGTTTAAACGTGTACAATTTTTAAGTGTTCCTGTTTCAACCAAATAATATAGAGCACATTTTTTCGGATACAGTCTTCAAAAACATATTAAAAAAAAAAAAAAAAAACATTAAATACCAATTATATTCACAAATGGACAAAAAAATTGAATAAAATGTCAATAAAATATTGGAATAATGGCATTATTAAAGCTATATCTACATACACAGACACATATGACATAATATATCATATATAACATACATGTTTGTGTTGTTTACAAATCTATGTTATGTTTTCAACGTTTGTCCTCGTTTTATGCGTATACACATTGACTCATGTACATATAGAATATAATATATATTATACTTATATAGATTAGATTTATGTGTGTGTGTGTGTGTATGTGACATGTGTACAATATAAACATATACTATTTACATAGTTCTATCGATGTGTATATATTATATATTGTACAACTATATATAATACATATATCTGTAAGGTTATATGGTTTTATTTTTATTATTACATATCTTGCCACGTCTTCTTAAAATATATGTTTTAATATCATACTAAATTATGGCAAGTGACCAACACATATTGTAATAAAAATATATTTATACGTTCATATTGCACATGCAGTGCACACACACACACACACACACACACACACACACAAACACAATACTTCATATTTAAAATGGCAATTATTTATTTATGTGATATTGATTATTATTATTATTACTATTACTACAACTTATAGTAAATTCTGCATGCTAGCGGTTGTACGGTATTATTAATAATATTATAATCGCGTTCATATTCAAGCATTATTCCCTAATTACACAGTCAAATATCGTTGAAAAAATCAGCATTTAAGTAGTAAATACACACACACACACACACACACACACACACACACACACACACATCTCAAGCGCGGGCATTCTGTAAGATGTATGGAAATAAGATTTTTTATACACACAATAATATGCAAGAGGTTCAAAAATATAGTGTAACAGTGATGAAGAAAAATCGTTGGGAATATGAACTTTAAAGTTTGCTATGTACTTATTGACTTGTTATTTATATCGTTTACGAATTTAAAAATTAATTCGTACGTAAATTCGACAAATTATTGTTTAACATCCATGATATATCAATACATACATAAGCAAAAATCAAATGTTTTTTTTTCACTACATTACACTTAAGATTAAGAAGGACACTGAATCAAACAATCTGCCAAATAAATCGGGAGATCTATATTACAAATCACAACTTCAATATATAAGTATGTATATTATCGTAGATTATAATTATATTTTCTGTAGTTGATTGTCGATCTAATTATTAAAACAAAAGTCTAAAGTTCTTAGTCCGTTCAGCTATTTAGTAGTAATATATTAGTCTTCTCGAGTTGGAAAAAGAAACTTTGAGTAATATGAAATATATATACGCATTATGGTTTCAAAATTGTTATTAGGGGATAATACATATTCTGTTATTTGCCTTAATTGTATTATATGAAATTATGTTTATATTAAATGGTTTAGAAGTTTAGATAAATGTTGTTATTTTTTTGGGAACGAAAATGAAACACTGAAAAATTGTAATTTACTGAAGTGAAGATCCAAATTATTGTCTCTACACGGCTGCACCATTGCACCATAATAAATTCAGCTCGTTCTGTTTTACATATGGTAATTTTGCAATTTATATATCCAGAAATTCTTCTCGAAACCCACGAACAGTAATAGTCAATATTGTAAATTCAACGAACTGGCATTCGAAATTAAATAATCAGTTTCATTGGACGCATGTTCTCGTTCTAAATTAATAAGTCCTATTGTTCGTAGTAACAAGAGAAGCATAAGTATAGTTAAATGCATTTTATTCAAACTGTTTATATTATTCCATATACGTAGGTGGTAGGTATACATATGTATGTGTGTGTGTGTGTGTGTGTGTGTGTGTGTGTTAAGCTATTGTTACTGCAGGTGTAACAGATATCTGGGGGGTGAATTAATATACAAATCTAAAACGTGTGCTGTATAATGATATACGAGTATAATGTATAATACTAATAGTACAAGTGATTGGGGCCTCAACAACTTCAACCTGTCATTAAAAAAAATTTAATTTTTGATAGTGCCAAATACTCGTTTTCATAATTTTAATCTTACTGATATAACTTTATGTAAGTAGTTATTAAAGTAGTTATAACTTATATCTTCATAGTATACCATAAGTACTATAATAATTAAAATATATTATTATTTCATGTAAATTTCATTATTCGTGTAAAATAGTATTGTATTCAATAACCTTTTTCTTAACCATGTAAAGTTTTGAGTTATTTGAAAGTATTTTATTTAACACGGTTTAATTCTAGTGAAACAACTACTTTTATTTTTAATATTTTATTTTTAATCAGAGAAGATTTTGCTTATAATCCGTACATTTACATATTTCGTGAAACTTTCATCGTGAACAGTATTCCATATATACATTACATATTATATATGTGTATTACATACTAAGTACAGAATTGTACATTTCGCAATCTGTACAGTGATTTTTGTAGTTTCGTACACATCGCGAACGATGCGAACAGTACACGTTTGTTGTATAAAATTACATAGTTGATTTAGTTCAGGTTAGATATGCAAAAAAAAAGGCAAGACCAGTTTGGGCTAAAGAATATTACTTTTATACAGAACGTTTGGACCAGAATTTCTCTTCCAATTAAATAGTCATAGAACTGTTTTTGGCATGTCTTTTGCAAATGCTGCTCCTTGTTTTCATCAGTATAAGTCTTTTTTGTATGCATTATTTGTAAAACTACTTCGTCAAATATATAAAAATATTAAACAAATTTGTAGAATTGTTTTTATTTAATTTTATTAGTTATTGATTTAAAGCAACTTGAAACGTCTGTCCAATTACCTTCAAGTACGTCAACTGAAATATTGGATAATTTTTTAATCCTATCCATTTTTTTTCTTGTGTGTTTTTGTACTGTATAATTCTGTATAATTTCTTTCTATATTAAATTTATTCTTTGAAATTAATGATATTTTATTTATAGTTTGAACTTGATAATCTTTAAGACGTCATATATTAACTTGAAATATGCTTGAGCTGTATAAAATTGTGAGTTATAATGAGAGTGAAAGTATTCAGAACTATTTGTAGCTCGTGGTAAATTGGAAGGATCTACCGCCCACCACAGAGGGATGAAAATTGAAAAGTTGCATCTACTAGTACGTAATTGTGCAAAACATTATTGTCAGAAAAGTGAGTAGTGGATTCAATATCAGGAGCAATGGACATAAGTTGTGGAAATCCATTTCCGACTTTAGACGGTGGTAAAATAGTTAACCCATAAAAACATTTTCACCAGTTTCCAACTTCTGAGTTTTCTTCTTTGTATTTCTTATGCAAAATATAATGTTTTTGAATTTCAAGATAAAAATTTTGGCAAAAAGTAACGCACAATTTTATATTTTGAAAATGTATTTATCACAGCATTATAGGTATGTGCAGATTTTTCAACATCTGCATGGAAATTTGGTATATTATCTAATAATTTACCAGTTATAGTTTTACATAATAATTTTATTTCACTCCACATTTATTGATTCATTTCTAAGTTTTTGACATGTGACGGCGTGACGATTATATGCGTACAGAATTCGTAGAAAAATTTATCAGAAAAAATTAAAATTAAATTATACATATATATATATATATATATATATATGTGCAAGGGATAAGGTTGCTTGGGATCAAGTGGGATAAAATACTTAAGTGCACCTAAAATTATTACTAAAAACGTTGAATGCATAATGTATTCAATATTGATTTGTAATAAAATGTTTTTATGAATTATGAATACATTTTTTTACGAGTGTTTTAATTAAGTAAAACAATAATATTCAAGAATTTCGGCTATAACTTTGCCATCTCAAAAACTATAAACTATTTTAACTTAAATTACACTAGACAATTTGTTTGTTTTTTTTTTAGTTGAACGAATGTGATCGGATGATTAGAAGTTACTCATTTTTATTATGGCCATATACTTTTTTGTGCCAGCAACGTAAACGTTTTTGAACAGAAGTGCTTCAAGTTTCACATAACCCAACCCATTTATTGATTTGAAATTTTACACTGCAGATAGTATTATAACAGGTCAGTACCTATACAGTTTCCAAGAAATTTGGATGAAATAAATTTCAATTAGATTTTTCCGTTTTTTTGCTCTGTAAACATGGAGAATTATACTGTAGAGCTTAGATCATATATGATCTAAGCTGTAGGGATTGTTTATTTTTAAATATTGACTATTCACTCGACTATTATAAATCCATAAGTGATCCATTGAAAATTATAGTTTTTATTAATTATCCCATTTTCCATATATTTAGGATTTGGAAATGTATATATATATATATTCTTGCATAGAGAATAGACTTGGGGTTTTTCAAATAAATTTTCTAATGTGTTTATTCAAAAAACAGTCATTTTTTTTTTATAATCATTACTTTAAAGTCGTAGTAAAAATAGAAACTTACAGTGCTTACACATATTTAAACTCTTATCTTCAGAGAAAAAAGCTCTGTTTTTACAAGAGTAATTGTTGTTTTTTACTTTATAAGTTATTTTATAACTCTAAGTTAGAAATAAGGAAATTATTAACCCACATTGTTCTTTATTTGATGGAATAATTTTTTATTTAAAATCGATTTTCCTAAATATTGTCAAGACCAGTTGTAAAATATGGTTAAAAATTTAGCTACAATAGTAGTTTATTTGTTTGAACATAATAATTATTAAGAGTAAACTACAGATTAAAATTTGTTAAATTTGTAGATTCGTTTTGATTATTTCCTCGTTCAAATTGAAAACAAATTGTATTAGCCAGTATACCTAACTAATTTCGAGCTAAGTGTCTCGCTGTCCCCAAAGAAACTAAAAATGTCCCGCTTTAAGAAAAGTTGACTTATGGTAATATGGTAGGTATTTATTGATCCCAAATCACAATCATACATTTATATACATTTATTCTAATAAAACAATTGCTATTTTCCACAAAATAATATGGTTTCCTATTTAAAATGTACAGGTGTCCCGCTTTGAAGACAAAAAATTATGGTCACGTTAAGTATACCTGCCTACGCTTTAATTTCACACCAATTAGGTGTGGTGGATCTACGGGGGGGGGAGGGGGAGGTCCATGGGTTCTGGATACCTCAGACGCCGATATAATCTTAAATATATATATATTTATATTTAGTTTTATTTCAATTTTATCATAATAACAATGATTTATGGACAATGGCTGTATATTACGGATTGTATCCCTTGTCTCCATGATTATAATTGAGTATTTGACACGTGTTATAAGCTAGAAATACATTTCATTTTTCAGGACCCTCCCCCCCCAAGAAAATGTTGAAAATCCGTCATTGGGTGTCAGATACGTATGATAAGTCTGAAAATTAGTATTTTTGACTCCTGTTGATTTAGATTTTGTCTAACGACAGAATTAAAAATTAAAATATTGTAGCCCTTAGAACTTAAAATCTTTTGACAGGACCCCGCATCCCATATCTTAATCGTCTTCGCGATAATAAGTCACTCATTACTCCGAGTCCCTGAATAAAGTACGTTGGTTAAGAGCGCATTAACAACACGTGATAGCATGATATTATTATATTATAGTCTCACGGTTTCACTTAAAAATATTATAGATATATGAAATTTAAATAAAAGTGTAGTATCTAACAGTACAATGTTCTAACAATACGTAATATGTTATATACACAATAATCTTATATGGATACATGTCAAAATATCGCGGCAATATAGTAGCGGTAAAAATATCGCGGCAACATTGTCGCGGTAATATTGTCGCGGTAAAAATATCGCAAAAGTAAATATGTCGCAAAAATAAAATATTGTACATAATAATATAACATTCATATTTTCATCACAACTTAAAAAAAAACCGGATGGGCCTCACTCTGCTGTACAATTGGGGGTGAAGTGCACCTCGTTCATAGGATAGGTTATTATAATGGATTTGTTAAACTTAAAATATAGGTATCATTGTGTACGAATAACGATTCTGAACGGAGATGATATGTTGGTCTAAAATGGGTACATTATAATATAGTATTTTATATTTAAATTGAAATATAATGCAATAGTATGCAATTTCGTAAAAATTTAAATTTCAAACGGTCATAAATTTTTTTTCTCCAAGTCCAGTAGAAATTGTTTTATATATTTTTGAAGATTAGCTTATGGACAACCTAGTGTTAAAATTTTGAACCTTAAGTAAAAACAGAAAAAAGTTTATGAATTTTCAACTACAAAATAACTTGCAAATCATCGCGATTTAAACATATTTTATACAAATTTGAAATTAACGAATCAAATAAATTATTATCTGTCGTATAATAAATAATAAATATTGCGATAATAATGACGCGAGAGATTATTGATGTACGATATTTTTGCCCGCAACGTTATTTCCGCGATATTTTTACCGCGACAATATTGCCGCGATAATTTGACGGTACACCATCTTATATGCATATAAATTATGGAAATGAAGTATAATAAAATGATTGAACAGTGTCTTATAAGACCAGGGTGTTTGCAACATGAACAATGGTCCAATATGATCGACTGTTTGTTTTTAGTATTATTAGTCCACGGACCACGGCCAATTTATTCGATGATGACGCTTTTAAAAATCATGTTTATTGATTTGTCCGTTATTTTTGATTGGTGAATAAAACACCTTGAAGGCTTGAAATAGGAATTTTACAATGTCGCATATACATACTCATACATACTCGTACATAGTATAATATTGGTATATAATATTTATGTAGATACCATATTATTCCAAATGTGTACTTAGGTGATCGCTGCTATTCGCTGGTATACAATCGGTATTTCCGTATTGGTGTAGAATAATATAATAAACTCGATTTGTGTTAATTAGTTTGATTTAGATCTATTATACACATGTTATGTTGAAGTAAGAAAGTAGACCAAAATCATAAAATAAACGTAGAATGTTTGCGTACGCAGTACGCGTAACAGTGTACATCTTGAAGAAGAAATTATGTATCGTCGACTGCGCGGACTGACGATAGAATAAAATATTCTTATGTAATTGATATCTCTTGTTATCTTTCAAATATAATAGTACTTATTATTGTTTTTGAGTTTTGGTTATCGTTTGGAAACAACAGTTTCTATGGTATAGTTCGTATGGTGTGCCTATAACTACGGGTTTTAGGTTTAATTTGCAATTATCTGGTTATAAGTTTTATTCAAGAGTTAAAATAATTATTTGTAAGCTTTATTTCGTAATGCTAATCAATGGACGATGTTGGCAGTTGTTCATGAATAAACAATATTATTTGTATTCCATATACGTTTATAGTTTTCTATTTATTTGTTGGGTGTATAATATACAAACTACCCTTATGTATATACACTGTATAAACATAAGGGTAGTTTGTATCGCTCACTGTTCAGTAAAATTTACAATATTCTTACAGTTATCATACTGTATAGATGTATAGTTGTTATAGATGTTCCATGACTCGGAATTTCGTATTATATGTAAAATATTATTAAAGGAGATAAATAACTACACATCTATATTGCGACTTATTGATATTTCAAGAAAGTTGATTTTTTAAGTAATCTACGGTTTTCTTTGTAACTAATTCGAATAATTATTGCAGTATTAAACAGAATTATACATCTTGCAGTAAATAGTAATATACATTTTATAAGTATCGGTTGATCATTTACACAGTATACTTGTATTTATTTTTCAAAATTAATATCACAGTATTAGAATCCATGCAACTACCTATGATATATTTCAGGTAACACATACACATTTATAATTAACAGCCTTAAATTTTTTTTTTTTTAAAAAATATTATAAGAAGTTCCGCTGGAATTTGATTTAGGTTTTAATAAAAAGTTTTTTATTATCAAAAATTAATATAATTAAAATTAAAATTGGAACTGAAAATTGGTACCTATTGAAATGTAGAGTATTAATTATTTAAATAAAAATGTAATATTGGATAAGATATAACTGACTTAAAATACAGAGAATACCGTTAATTTATCATTGTATTACTAACTCTAAAAAATGTTATATACAAAATAATAAAACAAAATTAGAAGTTAAGAAACACACATTTAATTGAAATAAAATTAAAAAATTAACTGATATTAGTGATATCAAATATTTCGCTCAGTTGCCAAACCTAAAAAAAGTATAATTTGTTGAAAAGATTTGATTTGTTAAGAAATTCTATAATAGATCGCACATTGCACAGGTCTGCGATTTTAGGGATTCTGATAAATGATATGACAGGCGTGATTTTTCCTTTTCCATTTCAAAACTCCGGCATTTGTTGAATAGGGATTTGACTATTTGAGTACAACAATTGGTGCAGACAGGCGGTTTTTCTCTCTTCGTGAGGTGTTGGTGAGTGATTTTTTTATTATTATAGTAAGATTATAATAACAGTATAATACATACTATACGTTATACACGTCACGTGTAAAGAAAGTGAAATTAAAATAATTATTAAATAATATTTTTAGAAGCTCTTGTTGTTATTAAATTTAATAAATAAATTAAATACCTATTTTTGTATTGCAATTTGTATTTTGATGCTTGGACATTTATTTATAGGTACTTGTATACTTGTATACTTATGACATGGACATTTTTACCGACTACAAATAAATGATTTCATTAACAATAATGAATATAAAATTCAGATTATAGATCATGAATCTAGAGTTGAATATTAATTATTTCTTTCGTACGGTTCAGTAAATAGCTCGAACATTATGGTTTATTATATGAACATGTGTGGTTATTGGTTAGTTTTGTAAGACTGATTTATCATTCACGCAAAATGTAAAGGACTAAAATAAATCGAAATTTACAAAACCACGCAGTCAATTTAGAATTATCTACAGTTGGCTTTTACACAAAAATTGATACAGTAATGTATCTTGAGGACATTTCTAAGTTTCCTCAAAGTAAACATTAATTTGGTTATAGATGAAAATAAAAAAATTAGATATATAAATTATGTGAAAATGAATGAATGATAAATTATTATTACAGTACAACACCATGTAGAAGTTTAACTGCTTAGATTTCTAATGATAAGCTACTGATTTATTACTATATAAGTATTAATAGAAGTTAATTTTTTTTTTATTTCGTAATTGTTGGGAGTACAGAAGACTTAAGACAGGTATACCTATTTTAAATAAAATATATTTAGAATATTTATCGTATAAGTTATAGAAATCATATACATACGTAGACACACTCACACTATTGACACTTATATGATAAACCAATGTAATATTAAAAATGCAAATGTCTCATATTTTAATATTGCTTCATACAACCGTATTAAATCAACGTATCTATAGCCATTTAGGTATATCGTTTTGGATTATTTAAAAATTAAAATTAAAAGTATAACAAAACAATTACATATAATAGACTAAAATTATATCAGTGTGGATATTAAGAGCATATTATTAACCAGTGACAGGCATAAAATAGAATAAGTTTTATAGAATTGTATATCATAAATTATAATTGGTGATTGATAAACACTGACGTGAAGAATTATTTTAATAATTTATGTGCTTTTTATGGTATTTACTATAAGTAATCTTCATATCTTTAAGAGTACAAATGTTAATAAATGATTATGCATATTTATGAAACGAACTAAAATAAGCATTGCTAGTGATCGATAAGTTGGGTTTTAAAAGATATTTGTGATAATTTGAATTTTAAAATGTACCTATAATTGTAATAAATAATGTTGTGTTGGATTAAATACTATTAGCTGATACAATATTTTACGTAAGACTAACATGAACAATTTGTTTTTGTTCATTTTATCATACTATTAAATACTAAATTAATTTCTAATAACGTATGTCATAATTATAAAATAACTTTAATTTGAATAAATAAAATATAATAATCCTACTCTCGGAAATAAACATTAAACACTAACTGCATGACTGAATTGACTACCGTTATTACATTTAAAATTGAAAAAAAATGTATGTTACAGTGTTTAGTTTTCTAGATTTTAAAGAAATTATAGTTAATAATTGATC
Source organism: Chaitophorus viminalis (assembly GCA_025469195.1). NCBI lineage: Eukaryota > Metazoa > Arthropoda > Insecta > Hemiptera > Aphididae > Chaitophorus > Chaitophorus viminalis. Next base: position 143,006 of record JAIPRK010000528.1, read on the forward strand.
ATTTTTTATTATTTAAACTAATAATTGGTTAAATAGTTGGAATAAACAGGAAAAAACGGAATTCTAAAAGCTAAGTGTGATAACAAGATTAAGACAGTTTAATCACTGTAACTAATTTTTGATTGAGCCAATTAAATGGTTAAAAATTAACGATTATAGCTAGTTTTGTTTAAGTTTTTACATACTAACGTGTATTATATAAAACAGCATAATATTTTATTGCCTTTAAAAGTAGTTTTATATCAAACCCGAAGAAAAGTAAAATACATTTGAATTATTAAGATAAGTTAATATTTTATCTATGATTTCGAGTTACCAAGATAAAAATAAAATTGCGTTAAAAGTAAAATTTCATTTCTATACATTAATTATTATTAATGTTGTGAATTATTACATGTATTAATTATTCTTGGATTTTTCTGATTATAGTGATTATTTCATTTTATAATTAAGGAATTTAAAGGAATAAGTATTTGTTGAAATGTACGTGTACCTATAGGCTATAAGTGGAACTATATAGTATAGCCATAAGGCATTTTGTTTTTTAAGTGTACATATTTATAGACATAATATACTTAAAAATCTTAATTTCAATTTCATTTGATAAATCAATTATTAAACCATCAGCACAAAAAAAGTTATTTAAACTAGGTGTACTCTCTTATTAGGATTTAAATTGTTATTTAATTAATGCCATTAGAATTTTTACATATGTTCCAGAACCATTTTACATTATTAATTCTGATCTGAAATGAAGTTTTAAAATAGCGTTTGGTTTACAAATTTATTAAACGCTTAAACACCAAGTATAATATGCAATTATGTTTTTAATTTCGAAACCAATTATAATTTATTATTTGCTTTGTAACGAGTTGCCAAAAACAAGAGCTGAAGAACGGCTGAACTGTTGTATAATATCATCGGTGTGTATCTATAAATGTGTTTTTGAGGTACCTATTGGCTATTACTTACTATATTATTTCTCTTCTTAGCCGGCAAGGAATAGCGATAATAATATTATAATATATACCCGGTATACGTGTGCTAGTAAAGCAATAATTCAATATTGAAAAGCTTAAAAACATGGTATACGTCGTTTACAGATTGTTATAATTAATTACAAACCACAGAGGTGGAATAAACAAGGATGGGCAATACAAACAATACAAGAAGTATATTATTGCTTTAATCAACTACAGCGTTGGTAGTTTGGTAGGTACCTAATATAAAAAATACCATTGTGTATAATATAACTTATATAAGTATATCGTATATGTATAAGTATAAGTATGGTGTGTTGTCCTAAAATTAAGAAGGTTGCACTGTAATTGGATTTTTAAGTATGTATTATGCGTGTTGTCTAAGGATTTCAAGTTATTATTCGCTATCTAATTTGCCTACCTATATTATAATATAGTTCCTTTGTGTTAGCCGCTTTGCGTTTTAATGTGTTACAACAAACATTGAACTGGAAAGTTGCCAAATAAATATATATTTTATTTCTAAAAGTGTGGGCTACAGCTGACTTAAATCCTAATGCAGCAATATTATATGTATTAATATTATACACATCATGATTAATGTAAGATGTACGTATAGATTTAAACAAAACTCGAAATAAATGTAGGTATAATCGAAGACGTGAAAATTATGTGTTTTCTCTATGCGTATAATATTGTCCTTCCGTTTCATATTATATACAAAAGAATAATGAATAGTTTTTGACTCAAGCCTGCGTGTTTATATACTTTGTACCTTTTGTGGTGTAAATACTAAATAATAATTTGGAACGTGAATGGGTTATAATTTCTACCAAGTGTTTGTACTGCGCAGGCGGGCACGTCATCATGTGCAAATTTATAGCACAATAAATGTGTTAAATACGTCTTATTTGTCGAGAAATATTACATATACAAACATAGAATATATTATAAAATATTATACCAAAAAATGAAATAAATAATTTTTTTATTTTTAAATTATTGGTACAATAGCTTGATGGATGCGGAACTCTATACACACGATGATGTAATTATAAAATATCTGCTCACTCTGATAATATTATCATATCTATACAAATTATAAACGACAGCATCTGATGAAAAACAAAAATATTAAACACAATTGGAACTTGGGCCGATGTATGCATTACTGAATGTATGCTGTATTGCTTTTTATATTTATTTAGAAAATATAGAAGTATGTAATAATGTATATTATTAAAAATTACTACAATAATGTAATTACCAATTACCATCATAATATTTTATTTTAATAGGTAATATATGCATAATATATGTATATATATAGTTTTTAACTATTATGGTATAAATGCTTAAAACTAAAAACTCATATAAATATAATATAAATAAATAAATATGATTTATAGTATAAATGTATGATAAAGCAGCGCATTTATCCTAAGTTTGGTTTTTGTTTGGCGGAGACGGAAGCTGATTAGATATGATAAATATCATAATAACATACATATATATATATATATGTAATCACCAATTCCATTGCATTTTTTGCATTTCCCTACTTTTTATTATAAATACCAATAATCATATTACAATGTGAAAAGTAATGAATAAAGTTCAATAGTGGCGTAACCAGGATTAATTTCTGGAGTAGAGGTCAATATTTTAAAATAAATTTGCCTGTAGGCGATGTCTGAGAAACAAGTAGAAACTTTATGTACAGGTAACGCTTTTAAAATAGAGTACGCGCGAGTAGGGGACAGCTTAGGTCACTTAGGGTGATATATATAAGCGACTATAAGTTTAATATAAAAAACACACTAATCGTGTTGTGGTCTATGTTGAACGGATTTAAAGAAATGTTTTTCTTCGATAGGGCAAAACGGTCTGCAAGGTGCAGGATGGCTAAAATTATAACTCGATTTTCAAATTGTGATGCAGGTTTAAGTTTAAGTTTTAAACTTTGCGATATAATCATTTTAAATTGTTTGATTTATGAATAGAAAATCTGGCTTTTATTTTATGTGCATTATATGTTATTTTATTTGTAGAGCAAATCGTGTGGTGAGATTTGATAGGTTAGTTTTAATCTAAAATAATTTGTTCTAACTCTATAGTTTAATAACCAGTATAAAATTGGTCAAAACGGGTTGTAATTTTATTAGTAACCCAAACGTTTTAGACCTAAACGTCATTCCTCCCACTTTTACCTTTTATGTACATTAATAAAATGCTCGATCGACCTCATTTGCAGCTCGATTTTTAAACCACTAATAAATATGTATTTATGCGATATTATCTATACATTTATTGTATGTTTTTTCTTTGGTGTTTTAGGAGATCATCATAGACGTATAACTGATCTATTCATTTGATGCTGTACATTTGTACACTAACGAGAATACTGCAGCAGTAGGTACCTATACAATCTACCTATTTGTCACCCGTCATAATAACAGCTATACGTTTCACGTATACAACATAAGAAATTAACGTATGACAAACGAATTATTATAACAACGATTTTTTCTTGTTCATTTTGTTACAGATGTATTTTTCCAGTTTTTTTTTTCCTCAAATATTTTTGGTGCGACACGTACTTATGTTTTTGATATTTTCGCGAACGAACGAACGTTTTTTTTTTTTTTTCAATAATTTCCTGTCTGTCGCGTTAACTGTACAATATAAACTACATTATACTGTATATATACACATGTCGCACATATTAAATGCGTCATGTAGCTAAGGGGCTCAGGGGGGGAGGGAGGATGCGTGATCCGGAAAACTCGCGCTGTAAAAAGAAAAAAAACAACATATAACTGCAGTTTTACCGAACGTATACCATAATAATAATACCAACGGAGCGTGGAAACCGTTTGCCCTGCGGGGACACTTGTGCAAATCTAATTTAATGATTGTGTTTGTGCAAGGACAGCAGCTAGGTATGCTAGGTTTTTTTATGTTTTGCTATACCTACATCTATTAGTCATATTATATTATTTCGTACACATAATAAATTATGATGGTTGGTAATTAATGATAAAAATTAGTAGAAACAATCAACCCACCTGCATTTTACCGTATACATGTCCAATATTCCTAAATCTTAATCCTTTATAGTTTCAAATGTAAATAAAATACTTACAACATGAAAGGTAATTAAAAATAATTTTTTTTTGCATGACAACGTATAAAAACTTTGTTATTATTATAAGACTTAAAGGTTCTAACTTTTGGAGAAATAGCAGTAATATTCTAATATTAGGTTAAAATATTAAAAAGTACTTGCGCATGTCATGATATATAGTATGTATATTGTATACATATAAATATGCACGTGTTGGACGGCGGCAAAGGCGTTTATTATAATGTTTATTGTTTACAAATTTTTTTTGATAAGCGAGAGATTTGACGTGTTTCATAATAATATATTATGCGCCCGCGTGATAAGTAAAATATATTTTATTTTTTCCTATTATTATTGTTGTTGTTCGGTGGGCGTTTGTTTTTTTGTGGCCCAAGTCTTTTTCGCAGTTGTCAATAAACACAGGCGCGACCGCAAAAGCCCTCCGTGCGCGCGCGTGTGAGTGTGTCTCTCTCTCTGTTCGTTTCTCGCGCACGCACAGAGTGTTTTCCGCGAACGGGCAAAAAAGCAATCGATAAAGGGTCGTCCGTGAGTACCTAAAGCATAAAGCAGTGTCGGTGGTGCCGAAAGAGCTTTTCGGTTTTCCCTTCCCTCCCCCCACCCAGGACCTGTATCATGGTTCGCCGTCGCGGGGTAGCGGGGTGTGGCGCGTACACGAGCGTGACGGCCGCTGTTCGGCAGCGCGCGCCGCCGGAGACCGTTTGATTGCGGCGGCGGATTTATCACGGATCCCCCCCCCCCTTACATCGCCACACGTACCGTCGAATCGCGCGGCCCTTTCGTGAAAACCGGTTGACGGACCACGCACACAACGGGGGCCACCAATGCTCACCCGCCGTCGACGACGTGCCCACCCGTCGACCGTTGCTTGAAAACCGGCGGAAACTCCCCTAGGTCAACGGTGCGCTGCGGCTCGTCCCTGTGCGGACGCACGGCGCGAACGTGTTATCACGACGTCGCGGCGTTCGGGCGCGCTCGGTTCGTCTGAACAGCGGCTCGTCGACCGGCAGTGGCGCGCCGCTCGTACTCGGTCGGTGCCATTCGTCGGATTCCGAGAGCGGTAGAGGCTACTGGCCAGACTAGTGCGAGACCGTTCCGATCGCGTCGCGTCCGTACGTGAACAACACCAATCGGTGCCGCCGCGCCGTCGTCGTCCAGCACACACGCGCAATCGCGCTCACACACGCACGCACGCACGTAAATAGTCCCGTACACACGCGACACGCGTGCGCGCACACGCACAATCATTCGTATCCGTACGAACGATCGTCATCAGTCACTATCGTCCGTATGTTTCGCTGCTGCTGCTGCTGCTGCCGCCGCCGTTAGTGGTGACGTATTGTCCAGCGGACAGTGTGTGTGTTTGGTGCGTGTGCTGTCGTCGTCAACGCCGCCGTAGCAGTTAAAAAATCATCGCGAATCCGTCTCCGTCGTTTGCTGACGACCAAAAACCGCCTGTTGTCGTCGTCGTCGTCGTCGTCATCGTCGTCGGTGATCCGAACACACCCGCGCGAACGCGCCTACCGCTTCATTCTCGAGTCCGTCAGCTGCTGCTGCGGACTGCGACACCATGGCAATGGCCGGCAACATGGGCATGGAACAATTGATACCGATTGTCAACAAGCTTCAAGATGCCTTTACCCAGCTGGGTGTGCACATGCAGCTCGACCTGCCCCAGATCGCTGTGGTCGGTGGTCAGAGCGCGGGCAAAAGCTCCGTGCTGGAGAATTTTGTCGGAAGGTAAATAACGTTACTGCCTATATATCGGACCAGGATCATTAGGGGTTGTTATCATCCTTATCGGTAGCAGTATTCGATGCAATTCACTTAATGCCCTGGCCATGGGTATAGAGTCTGTCCAACATTAATCCACGACATGTTTTCAGTGTTTGATTTGTTTAAACTTATTAAGATTATTGCCAACATTTTTTTCATTTTTGTAATGTTTATTTCATCTTAAGCTTACCTATACCTGTATTCTGTAATTATAACAATCAAGAGGAATACCTAATTTAATTTTGCATTTGGATTAAAGCAATTACTTACTGTTAGTTTTATTATTTTAATGCTGCATGGTATAAATCATCTACAAAGGGTTCATGGAAAACACATGATATGTGCATTTTAATCATTTTATTTGAATTATATATGTGCACCTGATTGCATATGACAGTCCTATTTATAAAGTTATTTGATAGTTGGGTATTTAAATATATAACATCTAAATAATGATCATCTCGTTATTGTATTTTTAAAATTTGTTCAACAAATATTTATGACTTAATTATTAGCCAGTAAGTTTAATCCGAGTTTTATTTTTATTCAAATCACTGAATTGTTGTATTTAACTGATAATATTTGTACTTTCAATTGATACAATTTGGTTGTTGGTAGTAGGTACCTAGCTTATGATTTTTGTTTGTAAGCTAATTCTATTTCATATCATTCATAATATTATGATCATGTGCTTAAAACAAAAGAGTAGCTTATCAATAACAATTATTATATGTATAATAAACACATATAGCGTTTTCCACCGATCTGTACTTTTGCACCAAGTGTTTATTGGAATAGTTCACTGATAATCGTACTGGTGCAACACAGTGCAAGAGCAGATACAACATAAATCTTAGATAAGATAATCATAGATCAACTAGATAAGATACACGGCCGCAAAAGGCTCATGCGATTATCATTGCACTCTGTGCAAAAAACTGGCATAGTGCATTGACGTTAAACATAAAATAGTCCACTCTTGCCGATGGAACATAAAAATGTGCACTGGTGCAGGTCGGTGGAAAACCCTATTAGAAATTAGGTAAATACTAAAATATTAATTTCCATTATAACTAAATAGCAAGTATTACATTAGATGATGGTGATTTTTAATGATACTATAGAATCTCTAAGTGATTGATAGTTAATACATGTGCTTATAAACATTAAGAAAACTACTACCTATTACATTTTCATTTATAATAATTAAATTATGTATCTTATAATTTTGGTATTTCTAGAAGAAAAATAAAATAATTTCTGTAAATTTATTTAATCCATTAGATAGATAGATAGGTATATGTAAACCTATATAAATTTTTTATTAAAAATATCTTAAAATGACTTTCTAACTGGGTGTTTATGAAGTACATTAAAGGTTAAACATTATTTACAATAGTCAAAAGGTATATTTTATGAATTGGTACATATCATTTTCTTTTATATTGTACACAGATTTGTTGTACCAATTGTAATTTACTTAAAAAAGTATCTTATTATGTCGGTAGAGTATTTTTAACAAAAGTCTTATCTATTTAGCTTTTGACACATGATTGGTTTATTACATTAGTTGCATTTTGTATATATTGTTAAAAGCTGATATATAAACTAATTAATATATAAAAATATATTACTCGAGTAATTTCCCCTCTCCCTCACTACATAGAGATGACTATTTTATCTATAAAGAGAAATCTAGTTACAAAATACGTAAATCATTTTATCAGCTTACACTGGACTCCATATTCACTCCTGTATGACCACCTATATATACACCTATATATACACCTACCTAGATAAATTATAATAATCTTTTAAATGGTTAAAATAATTTTTAAGAACTCTTATCACTGGATAGCTTTTATACACATAGAGTTCTAAATCTTTCCCTAATTTCTTTCCCTGAGAAATGTTTGTCTATTGTATGTTTGAATTTTGTATAGATTGTAAGTTATATAATTCAAATACAATATTATATTGATATTTATGTATATTGAAATGTCTAATACCTAGTTATAAAAAAGGTTCATAAATATTATTTATTGTGTTAAAAACTGATGGAGTACTTAGCATAAACACTTGTGTTACTTTGTTGGCGTACTCATTTTTCTTTGCATTTTCAATTGAATTATTTTATTTTTACATCTTAAGTCATCTTTTGACGATGTTTTGTTTTTTAATTGTTTAAATAATTTAGTAATTATTAACACTGAGTAAAGTGAGAAAATTTGATGCAATGCTATTTTTAAATAATATCTTATAGAATCATATCAAACAATATTGCAGTTATCTTCTTAGTTATCCTAAATTTTTTTTTTTTGATAGGTCATGAGATTTTATTAGGGTATTTTAAAATCAATGCAATTGTAGTTGAGTCACAGTTTTATGATAAATATTGGAGTGTAGGACTTATTATAATTAATTATAAGAAAAATAATATTATATCAAATTTTTTTAGTATAATGACTTCAGTTTTTTCTTATCTTTTTTTTGCTTCATTTAATAATGATAATTCTGTTTTAAGGAGATTATTAAAATGTGTACTTATAAAATAGGTATTGTGTAGTTGTCTGGTCATTTTATAATAGGTACATATCTATAAAAGTAAATATTTATTTAAATTAGGTATTAATGTATTATCTTTTTCACTTCTATTCACAATCTATTAATCTACAGTTTTTGAGAAATTACAAAGAAAATATTTTAGTATTAATAAAATAAAACAATTTATGATTATTATTATGATTAATATTTTTGTTCAAATCTTGATAGGGAAAAATTGGAAATAAAGGAATTTCAAATTTATTGAAATTTTTAAAAACACTAACAATTGTGTGAAATATAATTTAAGAAAATACTTTTATTAATTATGCTTATTTATATTTAGGGATTTTCTTCCAAGAGGTTCAGGAATTGTAACTCGCCGACCTCTAATTCTTCAATTAATAAATAGCACTTTAGGTAAGTTCAATTTACTATGTAAATTTATAATAATAGACAATTATAAATAAATGTATATATATATATATATAAGTTATTACTGCTTGGGTAAAATAGAAAATGTATAAACATAAATTTAATGAAAATCCTAATCCATGTTGGATCATTATAGGTACCTAACTGGTATTCGAGTATTCTATAATTAAGTATTAAAATAATAACTTCAATTTAAATATATATATATTTTATAATTTTATAATACAAAATGAGGTGGCCTCAATAGGATAAAATACATCAAAGCATATTTATTATATATTAAATTAAAACTATTGTATCTTATATAAAGTGTTTTTACATTATTTTATATGAAATTAATTTCAAGTTTAGAAGTGAATAGAAATTATTGGAATTTGATGACCTTATATTTAGGACCATTTAACTTCTGTTATTAGTGCATCCCACATGACAAAATCATTTATTTTTCGACATCATTAATAAAAACAATTATTTTCATTTATAACTTTTATAGCCTAGTTGAAATTATTTTTTTGCCATCAGTTATTTATTAAATAATCTAAAAATTATTTTTCAAGTTCACTGATATGTTATGTCGTACGATAAAACTAAATAATAAAATTAAACTATAATGATCTTATTGTATGATTAAATGATTCATAATTAATTATTAATAATAATTATTTAATCTAATAAATTATTGGGATTCATATCTGACATAAATTAATGTAAAGTATTAAACATGAATATATGAATAATATGAATATTATATACTTTATTAATAATAAAATAATTGATATTAAAATTTATCATGTTATAAATTTCTCATAGTTGTTTCATATTGTAATATTTTCAGAGTATGGAGAATTTCTTCATTGCAAAGGAAAAAAGTTTTCAGATTTTGATGAAATTAGGCGTGAAATAGAAGCTGAAACTGATCGTATGACTGGGTCTAACAAAGGAATATCAAATATACCCATCAACTTAAGGGTATATTCTCCTAATGGTAAATACAAAATATGCCTTATGTGCATTATAATATTTTTATTCTTATTTATTTCTTCAAAAAGATAATAGGTACACATTTGTGTGGGGGCCCAAACATACCTACACAATTCTCATTTCTATTACAATAAACTAAGTTTATTAAATTTAGGTGAATAATAATGTTTTAGGTTAGGTATTTTTGTTCATAAAATAATAAGTATTTATTATATTGTACCGCATATTACATTTTAGTAATTAATAGGTATTTAAGATGTGCCATATAGGACTACATTTTATTTGTTATTTTGTATTATTGAAACACTTATAAATTTGAAATGTATCAACTAGTATTTAAAAAAAAAAAATACATTATAGTATCATATTTTTATTTTATCTATCAAACTTTCTGTTACATTTTACAATTCGGAAACTACAATTGTACCGTTTTAACAGTCGTACCATTTTACTATGGTTATTATTTATGACATGTGTAAACAGTTTTAAACATCACAATGATCGACTTGCCCGGCTTGACCAAAGTAGCAGTGGGCGATCAACCAGTTGATATTGAACAACAAATCAAAGAAATGCTGTTCCAATTTATCACAAAAGAAACATGTCTTATATTGGCTGTTACTCCAGCTAACACTGATTTGGCCACATCAGATGCTTTACAAATTTCAAAACAAGTTGACCCAGACGGTAAACGTTAATTGGCCAGTAGTCTGCTCGCCAATATTGCACCAAGTTATGCTATTAGTTTTTATTAGTTTTCTTTAGAATTCTACATTGCATCAGTTTTTTTTCTTACATTTTTACCATTTTACTTGCCGACCTTAGTTATAAATGAAAACAAAAACAATGTATAGAAATAATTATTCAATCTAAATTTAAAATAATTAGGTAAAATGGATAGGATAGGCTACAAAGTTATGAATTACACATTTTTTCTACATGGAAGTTTTATTAGTGGCCGTTGTGTAGTTTTTCTAGTATTATTTTCCAGTGTTGAACCTGACCCTTGTTGATTTGCCTGGTATGACTAAAGTACCTGTTGGTGACCAGCCTCCCGACATAGAGCAACAAATAAGATCAATGTTATTCACTTTTGTTAAACGAGATAATTGCTTGATTTTGGCTGTAACACCAGCTAACCAAGATTTGGCCAACAGTGATGCATTAAAAATTTCTAAAGAAGTTGACCCCGAAGGTAAGAATTAAATAGTTTTTCCATCTATAATCTGTGTATTAACAAACTATTTAAAATTATCAGTACCTATTAAACTAATATATTTAGAATACAATTATTATTTATAAAAAATTTATGAACGGCATATCATTATATAATATACTCATGGTATACTAGATATTATACAGTTAAAATATTAATTTTAAATTATCAAACTTATTTCAATATTTATTTATTCATTTATCTACTTTAAAATTTCATTGGATCCAATTACAATAATTTTTAATTTATAGTCCAAAATTAATATATAATTATTAATGATTATTACCTAAATGATTTACTAAAATGAAATAACTAATTAAATAATTATGTTTCTAGTTCATTAGCTATTGACATTGTCCTATTTATAGGAGAAGCTAAGACATAATTTTTTCCATTTGTGAATATATAAAACATTGTAATAAGACCTATAATTACATCAAATTACATTAAAATTGAGAAAATCTAAAATTTCAGGACAATTGATAAAACTATTAACAAGCTTAAATATTAATGTCATGTTATTTTCGTTCTTTCCGATAAACCAGCAATATCAAACAAATTTAATAGTTGATAAAGAGAATATTGTTTACAAGTTGAGTTACATTTGGAGGCTATAAATCGAAAAAAAAACTATTTCGAATGTTATCTAAACATCAAATTTGATATTTGTTACCTATTTGTTATACATATTTAATACTCGTTTGGTGTTGATAGTTCCAGCTGTATAAGTTTGTTCTTAATCAGGTTAAACACTTGGGTGTATAATTTAATGTAAATTGAAGACATTTCATCTTTTCTTAAGAACACATTGTTCAATACTAATAATTATCAATATGTAATTGAAATAGTAACTACTATTCTGATGTATTGTATGTTTTTATTGGAATATATTTTATTTATTTTACTATTTTATTTGTAAGTAGTATCACTGCTTAGATATGAATTCAGTTAGAAATTTACTATAGTGAAACAAGGCATGTTGTGTATAAATTAATAAAAGATTATAATAATCATCGTATTAACTAATGATTTTTTTTTCAATTTAATTTTCATCCAACATATTATTTTAATCATTGCAACAAATCCATTTATTTTCATACTTATTATGCATGCTTAACATTTTTTAACAACATTTGTAAAATAAATTTGATTTTATAGATTGATGTTTATTATTTGCACTTATGTTTTCTCCCTTAAGTTTTTATTTTTTGCAGAAGTCTACAACTTAAATTTTTAAAATTAAATATTTAGGTATGCGGACTATTGGTGTTATAACAAAACTAGATCTGATGGATGAAGGAACTGATGCTAGAGATGTCCTAGAGAACAAGCTTTTACCTTTGAGACGTGGTTATATTGGTGTGGTCAATCGGAGTCAGAAAGATATTGATGGTCGAAAAGATATTAAAGCTGCTTTAGCTGCAGAAAGAAAATTCTTCTTGGGGTTAGTTGAATATTTATTAAATTAAGTTCAAAAAAGTTAATGTGTTATATTATTGTTTAGACATCCATCATATAGACACATGGCTGATAGACTTGGGACACCATATTTACAAAGAGTTTTGAACCAACAATTAACAAATCATATTAGAGATACATTGCCAGGTCTTAGAGATAAATTGCAAGTATGTTATCAGTTTTATCTGGTTATTGTAAAGCTTACGATCATTCGTCATTTAATTATTTTTAGAAACAATTACTTGCACTAGAAAAGGACGTAGAACAGTTTAAACATTTTAGACCAGATGATCCTGCTATTAAAACCAAAGCAATGTTGCAGTAAGAAATATTGAATCATAATTCAATATCTTATGAAAATACTATTTAATATTTATTATTTTTTTGTATAATTCAGAATGATACAACAACTTCAGTCTGATTTTGAACGCACAATTGAAGGTTCTGGTTCTGCTCAGATAAACACCAATGAACTCTCTGGAGGTGCTAAAATCAATCGTTTATTCCATGAACGATTTCCATTTGAAATTGTCAAAATGGAAATTGATGAAAAAGAATTAAGAAGAGAAATAGCATTTGCCATTAGAAATATTCATGGTGTGTAATCTATTAGAAGTTATTATTCACAACTAAAATATTACTTTAATTTATAGGTATTCGAGTTGGTTTATTTACACCTGATATGGCATTTGAAGCTATTGTAAAAAAACAAATTTCTAGATTGAAAGAGCCATCTTTAAAATGTACTGATCTTGTTGTCAATGAACTATCTAATGTGGTTAGAATTTGTACTGATAAGGTATGAACTTGATTGTTATTAGTAATGCTTTTGCTATAATTGACTTAAAAGAACATATTAAAACAAATTTTCTTTAGATGTCACGATATCCACGTTTGCGAGAAGAAACGGAACGTATTATTACATCATATATTCGTAATAGGGATCAATTGTGTAAAGAACAGTTAATCCTTTTGGTTGAATGTGAACTAGCCTATATGAATACGAACCACGAAGATTTTATCGGATTTGCTAAGTATGCAATGGCTGTATTAAAAATATGAATGTTATTACTTATTATAAACTATGATATTTTTATCCATAGTGCACAACAGTCATCTGATAACTCAAACAAAACTCACAAGCTTGGAAACCAGGTGATACGTAAAGGTTGGATGTGTATACATAATTTGGGTATCATGAAGGGTGGATCTAGGGATTATTGGTTTGTGTTGATGTCTGAAAATATTTCGTGGTTCAAAGACGAAGAGGTATAAATGTTAATCATATTATTGGTTCAATGTTTTATGATACTTATTTCTAGGAAAGAGAAAAAAAATATATGTTACCTTTGGATGGATTGAAAATCAAAGATGTTGAGCAAGGTTTTATGTCACGTCGTCATACATTTGCATTATTTAATCCAGAAGGTCGTAATGTTTACAAGGTGAATTTTGAATTTAATCATATGTAATTAACAAATCTACTCTTCACTGGTTTTTAAGTATAAATTAGAATAATAATTGTTTACTTAATTTCAAATACAAATATGAAATAACTTTTAATTGACATTACTGAATTACTGTAGTGTTAATTAAATTAATTAATCTAGTATATAAATTATAATTTATTATATTTCATTTTCTTATCTTGTGATCAGTGGAGAATTGGTTAATAACTTTTTTTAATTATAAAAATATATTTTTTAGGATTACAAACAGCTTGAATTGAGTTGTGAGACTCAGGACGATGTAGATTCTTGGAAAGCATCATTTTTACGTGCAGGTGTTTATCCAGAGAAGTCATCAGATGTTTCTAATAGTGATGAGGTAAAATTATATTTATTTCTTATTGTAATATAATTGCAATGTATACTTTTAATTTTAATTTTGCTTTCCTTTTCTTCCTTTCGATCAGGATGGTCGTGAGGTTAGTATTGTATTTAAATTTTTTATACTATTATGGATTTATAGTTCCATTAAATATGATATTAATATGAGTTTTTAATTATAGAGCAGTACAGAATCAACTACTTCTATGGATCCCGTTTTGGAAAGACAAGTGGAAACTATTAGAAATTTAGTTGACTCATATATGAAAATTGTAACAAAATCATGTCGCGATCTAGTCCCTAAAATCATAATGCATTTGATTATTAACAATTCTAAAGATTTTATTAATGGAGAACTATTGGCTCATCTATATGCTTCTGGTGATCAGGTAAGAATTTATTTAATTTATATAGTGTTTTTTTAGATTCTAAAAAATGAATGTATTGATGTGATTTTTTTTTTTTTTTTTGTGTCTGACTACACCTTTTGGACCATGTTGTATATGTACTTTTCGTTTATTTCTATCTCCGAAAGGATGACTTAAAGACCATGAATTAACTGGTTTCAGTTTAGACTTCCTCGGAAAATAGAGACACAAAAGGTACTGTTATTGTCCTCAAAGACCATGAATTATCCGGTTTCAGATCGGACGCAAACTTACAATGTGACACCAAAACAAACAAACAAAATAACAATTAAAAACCAATTAAAAATATAAACACACACAAACAAAACTTTCATACGTATATCGTAGTATTTAAATACCACGACTGCCCTTGCTTAATATTCTTTCTGCCTTATATCTAATTTACAATTTAGTGCCTCTGCACATTTGCTTCATTGGCCTACATTACAATATTGATGATTATGATTTAATTATTTTATTTTGTACATATAGTCACTTATTACTACAACCAATAACAATACTTCAATTTCTTAATATAGGAATTATTTCTGAAAGGAAAGTGCATGTAGATAGTAATTGGGCAAGTCAAAAATTAAACATTTTCAATACTTTTCAAAAGCGTTGGGAAAAATCATAAAAAGTTTATGGAAAAACAAAATTTTTTACATAAAACAACTTTTTGACAAAATACATATTTTAAATGAAGTTTAAATTAAACTCAAAAATGAAAAATCCTAAATACTTGAAATTTTCACCAAAAGTTTATATTAGCATATTCTATATATGGTAAATTTTTCGAAGTATTTTGAATTATTTATAGACAACTATAATTTTCGATTTTTCTTAGTAATTTTGGCTGTTCAAAGTATCCTGAAAATTTAATACAAGATTTATTATAAGTCGTACGTATCGCCATTAAAAAAAAAATCAGAAATTGTTTTGGCAAAATTTTTTTTTAAAAGCCTCCAAATTCAAATTTGTATGAAATATGTCAAAATTGCGATAATTTCCATGTTATTTTGTAATTGAAAATTCTACAGTTTTTACTATTTTTACTTAAGGTTCAAAATGCTATAAAATAATTTAATTATAACAACAATTTAATATTGGTTCTAATGATAACTCAAATGATAATACATTTCTTTAAATGTATTTACACACAAGGGATAAGGAATAAAGAGATTAGGATATCTTAAATCATGGTACAGGCCACAGATGTATAGATCGAGTTTTATATTCCCACTACAAAATTAAATTTTAATTATAATATTTTAATTAAAATATGTTCAACTATGCAAAATTTAAAAGTTGACTTTAGAATTTACATATTACGGAACATCGAAATTTTAATCAAAACTATTCTACATGAATTGAAGAAAAATACAAATTTACATAAAAATCTGGGCCTTAGTTACTACCCTTAAATTTCACATTTCTTAAGTATTAGTCTTTATATATTCATCAATATTTGATAACTAAACATATCATAATAGTTCAATTTTTGTTTTTTAGTCTTAAAATTATTTATATTTAACCGATATTTTTAATATTCATGTTTCAATAGTAAATATATGAACTAATTAATTGCAAAAATATGAATAATTAATTAATGTCCCTTTTGGAGAAGATCAAAATACTAAAAAAATTGAGTTTTGCTATTTTCTAATGGTATGCATATTATTTTTTTTATTTTAAGATCAACATTTGAAATAGGGATTTTGTTGTTTGAGAATGTTTGAAATATTATGTTATTCCTAGGTATGGATTTTTTTCCATGTAAAAATGTAGCTGTCTTTTAATAATTTCTTTACATTATTGCAAAACTTATGTATTTCAGTCTCAAATGATGGAAGAAAGTGCAGAAGAAGCTGTAAAACGTGAGGAAATGATGCGCATGTACCAAGCATGTAAAGAAGCATTGAGAATTATTGGTGATGTATCAATGGCAACTGTTACCACACCTGTTCCACCGCCAGTCAAAAATGATTGGCTAGCATCTAGTCTTGACAATCCTAGGTAATTTTGTTATAATATTTTATAATTTTAGTTTTGATTGTGATAATTTATAAAGGTTGTCGCCACCTAGTCCTGGTGGAGCTGGACGTAGAGGAGTACCTTCTAACCAAACACCTGCAAATACCGCCTCAAGAGCACCTCCTCCACCTCCAGCATCAGGAAGACCAGCTCCAGCAATACCCAATAGACCTGGACCTGAACAAGGACGACAACCACCTGCTCCACCTGGCAGACCTGGAGGTCAGGGACTTCCACCACCTTTAATTCCTTCGTAAGTGAATTTGAATATTTTATTGCTTTAAACATTAATTATAAAGCTCATTGTATCCCTTAAATTAACTTAAAAATTAAGTTTTGTTAATAATATATTTATTACAATTGGTAATTAATTAGTGCGTAGCTATACTAGCTTAACTAACAATATTAGCTGGTTAGCTATGTACTAAATGTTAGTACTCACTAAAACGTAGTTAGTTTGAGCTACTAACATTTAGTGTTAAAGGCAGCAACGGCGACGGTGTGGTTTTTTTACATTTCAGACGCCGCTGAAATATATTGTCGAGCATGTCTTCAGTGGCCGATTTAATCTGCAACTCCATTAATAATAAACACTATATTTATAACCAACTAACCTATACACTTAAATTGATGCCAGAGTAAGCTTAATTTGGTCCATTGTTTATGTTAATTCTTATATTAATTCAAATGATTAATATTAATATTAGTAATTTTATTATTTATTTGTTAACAAAAAAAATTATATATATACCTATATATTATATTATACATTTGTTTTGTATTCGTTACGTTGGTTAATCTTATTATATATATTATAGACTAGCTAATTGGTATAATTAGGTATGTAGATATTAATATCTTAGTTATATTACCTAATTATTGTTAAACAATTACAATCTGTAAGAGTTGTTAAACAATCATTTTAATAATTTATTTTTCCTATATTAGGAATTTAAACTATTGGTAGTGATTGTGGAATAAGTATATTAAATAATTATTTTAAGATTTATTGTCTTCATATTTAATTTTTATTTTTTAGCTCATATTTATCAAAATGTCAGATCATGTAAATTATTACTTTTAAAACTGTTAAAGAAGTGATGAATTTCTGGCTGTTGATCTTGTTAGTGTTTAAGTTCACTATTATACATTCTTCTAGTTGCATAGTCAAGAAAAGTCAAATAATAAAATTCACCTAGTTTTCTTCTATATAAAAATGATTAATGAATCGTTAATTCATTATATTGAAAATGAAATTTATTTCTCTTACCAATTTCAAGTATTTGATTCTTTAATTTGTTTTTCTGTGTATAATTTATTTGGATATTAATACTAAATATTTTAATCATAATTGTATAATTTGTTAATAATATTATATAAACAGGATCTAAATAATTAATTATTAACTGTTATTTTCTGTATTGTTTATGATAATGTTCTTGATTTAATTTTAAGTTTTTTATCGTGAAATGTGTAGATCAAAAACTTTCTTGGCTATGAATTAGATTTAATACTAAAATATTTGTCGGCTAATTATGAGGAAATTTTATTTTTTCTAGTAAAAATCGTAGTTATGAATAAAGGCACTTATTTTAATGTTACTGAATACTGCATATTATTCAAATGCTTATAATGCAATTTATATATATAAATATATATAATATATATATAAATATATATAATATATATATAAATATATATAATATATATATA